>VTPC01090983.1:0-175871 GCA_011009095.1 Ignelater luminosus
AGGCAAAAATTGAAGACGAGCCAAAACACGTCCAAGCAAAACAGCTGTCAAAAATTAACTGAACATTCAAAATGGTCGAACTTGTCGCCATAAATGAGGGACATGAGTACCAAAATAACGCCACAAAAAATCGAAAATCGAATATACGTAACCCGCGGGAATTCAAAATTCGCGATACTTTTTGAACAGACCTCGTATAATAACCCACATAGTAAAATAATCTTTAACCTGAAAGATAAACGTTCCTTCACCCACAGCAATATTATAAACAATAATACATCTCGTCTGCAAAACAACTTTTTACACTAATCAATCAATAGAGAAATTAAAGATAAAGCTTGCATTTGTTTTTCTAGTTCGCATAGGAATTGATTGTTTTTTAAAACGTCTTCATTTTTTGAAAAGCTGATATTCTAGGTATTTAGATAATCAGATTTTCGAAATAGTTTCCGGGTTTTTAATTAACTGCTGGTGCATACTATTGCCCCCGGTAGTTGTACCACTTAAGTAAGTAATTTTGTTTTTTATTTTTTTAGTAAAATACTTCAAGTATTCCAAATGACATTTACTGTTAGTGTTCGGGTTACACTGTTAAACACAATTTGTAACGAGGGTCATCTTCAGTGTATAGAACCAACTGACAACGATCCTTTGGTTGATGGCTATACACAGAACTTCGACCAAGCCTCATTTAACATCATAACCAGAATTGAACGATTTTGTGCAACATTTAGAACGTCTAGAATATGGCCAAAACCTTTGGCATCCGAACTGAGTGAATAAAATCTTCTGTAAATCCGGCAAAGATTACTTTGTATCGAAAACTAGAAAAATGCATTTAAAGATTTATTTATTGAATTTCCATCTCTAAGTTTATTAGAACGTTATTATCAAAACGTTTCGGCCTTGGTAAAGCGATATCAAGATAAACCTCGCGTACTATTTCTGAATGCTACAAGGAGATACTCCAGCAGAAGCAAAATATAATCTGAAGTTATATTTTTGTCCAGCTTCAGATTTTTACCATGACTCATCCTATTTTGTTTATGTTACAAAAATTTAATATTTTTATTAGTAATTTCTGTTGTCTTATGATTAAACTTGCTATCTTATCACCTAATTTGACCTAAATTAAATAAACAAACAAAATTCTTATTTCGATTTCTAATTTTATTTGCAATTTATACAATGCATTGTGTTATGAAGTTATGATTATGTTTTTGCGATAAGATAGATTAATCTAGATTCTCGGCTATTAAAAATAACACATTTAATTTTTCTCAGGTGTAAGACATCTTTAAAATGAAAGATTCTACGAAAACTGAACCATCTTTCGATGATATATTAGATGTTGTTGGGAATGATGGACCGTTTCAAAGAAGATTTAACATAATATTTAACTTTGTTCTTGTAATCTGTGCAACAATGCCATGTTATAATTTAGTTATTGCTTTATCTACACCTGAACATTGGTGCAACGTTCCTGGAAGAAAAGCTACAAATTATACAGTTGATGAATGGAAGATGCTGACAATTCCTAAGTGAATATTCTTGTCCAATTATTCGACTTGCACTGTATGCAAGAAAAATGATTTTTTGCGATTTTAGAGAATACAGTAATGAAAGATATTCCTACAGCAAATGTTCCATGTTTAATACAAGTCGACTTTTGGAATTAAATGAAACCTTCCCACAAAATTTTACTAATAGTGAAGTGATAGGTGAGTAAGAGTATTTTTACCTATATTTTATAGTTAATCGGTTAGTTTAATAGATGTGATAAGTGCAACCTTAATAATAATAATAATTAATATTGCATTATGATAACGTGCATATTTTACAGTGTTGCAATTTATTAATAACCGAATGTTTGCTGCAATTCAATATCTGCCTTCTAAATTTAGGTCTTTTAGACTTCTTTTCTACTTAATGTGTACCGACAGCTCTACAGGTTCGCCTTCAGACATTATAACACCTGGTTAATGAGCTCCTACAGAGCTCAAAGATTCAAGTTTTTTTGGTCCAATTGGATAGCTTTTTAACTTGGTTTCAAAATAAAAAGAACTTGTCGCTTCTCCAAAGAAACTGTTTTTTGTTTCTTGTGTCCGTGTACCCTTCATTTATGTTAGTCGTGGCAAAAGTGGATTCATTATTATTACTCATCATCTGAAGGTCGCTGGTAATAATAAATTCTAAAAGTGACCCATCTTGTCTCCTAATTTCGGTACTTTTCCAACATGATGATGTAAACTGAGATTGCATTTGAGCACCGACTGACACTGACTAGGTCAATGATTGCTCTAGTTAGGTAAGCCAACCCTATTGGGATGTTACGCTTCCTTCTATAAACACGTATTCTTTGGAGCATAATCTCTACAGCAGTGAAAGTGTAAACCAAAATGGTTCTTGGTTTCTGTATGAAGACCAGGTCAATTTTAGTACTACTGGCTAGTATAAATGCTGCAACCTAATGAAGGAATCGAGCAATCTACCTCCATAATCTCCGTTGACTCGAATTTAGTTTGGTTTTTCCTCTCTAGCTGAAACTTATCTTGAATATTCTTTTTGATTCGTCAAAGTAAAAACTCGTGGCTTCTTTTGGTCAATTTTAGATTAACTGTTCTCATAAATAGGTTTTTATACGGTCAAGCACAGTAGGATATTTTCAAGATTTTCCGCAAGCTCAGAGATTCATTTCACCACCTTCAATGGTTTGGGAAGATACTTTACGTTGATGACTTTACACTTTACATCTTCCCAAAAGGTATGGTTATTCAAGATGAGTGATAGCAAAAGACTATAAAGCGCCTTCTTTTTTAGTTACCCTGGAGCATTTTGTAGCAAGATTTTTTTATAGTTAATTTGTTAATCTAGCTGAGCAGAAGTTTTAATCAAATCAGTTCTGCTTGCTCATAATTGATTCAGGCATTCGTAGATTTCTTAACTGCTACGCGATTTGGATGTTGGTCAATGTGTGCTTGGAAGTGTGAGAAGGTCGGTTTTGTTTTTCGCTGGCTTCCTTTAGACTCTCTAGATGATTTTGCTTTTACTTCCCACTTTAGGTTTTAAATACTATTAAAGTGTTCTTGCCACTCATTTTACTGATGCTAGATGTTGGTGAGTTTGCATCCTAAGCAGTTGAATTAAAAACCCTCTCTGCATCACGAATTTTTTCTATAGATTTTTTTGTTGACAGATCGTGTACCGAGTTTTCATATTCACAGTCGACAAAGACATGTATGGTTGTTACCTAGATCATGAAAAACCTAGATTAGTCATGCGTTGTCCTGCTGTTGTTGTTGTCCGAGACAGCTACTTTTTACGCTTGTATGCACTGGGTATCCAACTATCCACCTCCTGCCAACGCACCTGATGAATAACCTCTTGCAGGCCTAAACAGAAGTGGATATAAGGTTTCAGATAGAAACCTGAGCGTCAATGCTACCAAAAGTCTACACGTAAAAAAATGTTCATGATTTAGACACTGATTATTTTACATATTATTGCTGCAATCTTTCAACAGAGATATCGACCTCAGAAAGGTCTGGAGAGGTAAAAACTTCATTAGATATTTATATAACACATGCACATCGCACATTGATTATCGTTAGTCCTCTATAGACAAAAACGGACATACTCAGAAAAAGATACTAACATAGTATCCATAGGGTATATTTCCAGGAATACTTTCTTGTTGAGTTTTAGACTTTTTAGCTGTTGGATATGAAAAGTAATATTGAAAAATACTTTAAACGAGAAGAACATAAAGAGAAGATTTAACGTAGCCATTTTTTTGTACTTTTTCTAGCTTAAGAAAAGCAACGTTATTGGTAGACATCTTAATAAGAAGAATGCTTATTATAAACAGAAACCTATAAAGTAGTCATTTTCTTCTTTTGCACTTTTTCTAGCTTAAAGAAGGCAGATTATTGGTAGAGATCTTACCTTATGTTTGTAACTGCCTTTAATTTTACAGATTGCCAATATGGATGGGAATATGATAAAACTTGGTACTCAGAAACTGCTGTGTCACAAGAAGATTGGGTATGTGAAAAAGAACTTTACGTGGCAAATACATTTGCACTTTGTAGAATAGGAGAACTCTTAGAAGCTTTTGTCGCGGGACAATTAGGCGATTTGTATAACTTATGTGCAAACAAGTATTATTTAAGCAATACTTTGATTTTAGAGTTGGGCGAAAACCTGTATTCTTAGCAACTTTAATAGCACTGGTTATTGGAAAGTTTGCATCTGTATTTACAGCTCACATTTTTCCTCTTTTCTTGGTAGCAGCTCTAATAGGAAGTTTGTCTTCGACTGCTGTTTATTCTAGCCCCTTAATTATAGCAATGGAAATATGCAAAGATACTGATAGAGCTCATATAGCTATGTTGCAATGCCTTGGATGGACTATTGGGTTAGCTACAATGCCGCTTATTATGTGGGGCGTTGGTCACTGGACTTACTTTATGGTTCTTACTACTTTGCCATGTGCTCTATTTCTTTTTCTATATGGGTTAGTTTTATACCTAAGAATATTGCGTAGTAACCTATTTGAATTTATAGTTATTTGATAGAATCACCTAGATGGTTGATAAGCAGAGGAAAGACCGCTAGATGTATAAAAGAACTTCAGAAAATAGCAAAAGTTAATAAAACAGAATTACCAAAAGATGCTATACTAACTTTAAATCTAATTGCAAAAGATACAGAAAAAGTATATGGTATGATGAGTTTATTTTCACATTGGAGACTAGCAAAGAATACCATTTGTATTGTCATATGCTGGTACGATAATTTAATAAGCTCATGGACCATTGTGAAATGACTAAAGTTTTGTTTTTCATTTACAGGATAGTAACATTATTAAGTTATCTTGTAATAATTCTAAACACAACTAATCTTAATGGAAATCCATTTTTAAATTTCTTCTATCAAGGATTAGCTGAATTTCCAGCTTACATAATAGGAAGATATGTATGCGACTATTTCGGAAGACGATGGATGCACATGGGAGCATTCATTGGTACAACTTTGGGTTGCCTTCCCTTAATAATGTTTATTAATGGTAAGTACTTTAAAATAGTTCTTTACATAGGCTACACCTAAAAATAACAGACAGAACGATTTAATACAATCCGTTCCGTTCCTTATCCCACTGCTGCGTTCTAGAAATACAAGATCTACCAGATGTATACCTATGAAATGAGACTTTCAGCTATTAGACCACAGATGTCGCTAGGAGTATTTTTAAACTGTCCCAAATGTCTTATTTTTTTCGTCTGTCATCTGTCAACAATATTCAATTCATTGTTTGTGATGTTTCATACAACAACGCATTTTTTTCGCTCTTAAAAATGTCGAATTTCGTGCCTTCAAACTACGATTTGCGGACATCGTTGATTTTCTGTTATCAATTGAAGAAAAACGCTTCTCAAGCTCATCAAATGCTTATAGAAGCTTACGGTGGACATGCTCTAAGCAGAGCACAGTGCTTCAGGTGGTTTGAAAAATTCCGAAGTGGTGATTTTAGCGTGGAGAACGAGGAACGTGGCCGGCCACCGAAAAAGTTTGAGGACACCGAATTGCAAGCATTGTTGAATGAAGATGATGGTCAAACGCAAGAAATGATGGCAGAGCAGTTGGGAGTGACCCAAAAAACCATTTGCAAACGTTTGAAAGACATGGGCATGATTTTAAAGGTCGGAAGATGGGTGCCGCATGAACTGACTGAAAGGCAGCAAGAGAACCGAAAAACCACTTGTGAAATGCTGCTCTCCCGGTTCAAAAGGAAGTCTTTTTTTGCATCGAATCGTTACGGGTGATGAAAAATGGGTGTATTTCTCCAATCCCAAGCGTAAACGATCGTATGGTCCGCCCGGCCACAAGCCAAAATCAACGGCCAAACCAAATCGCTTCGGCCGCAAGGCAATGCTGTGTGTTTTCTGGGATCAGCATGGTATGATTTGGTACGAGCTATTAAAACCAGGTGAAACAGTTGACGGTGCACGCTACCAACGACAATTGGCCGATTTGAACAGCGCTATACACCGAAAACGCCCAGAATATGCCGATCGGCGTCACAAAGTAATTTTTCTTGATGACAATGCACCACCACATCGAACAAGAGCGACCCGGGAATTGGTGGAGACGTACGATTGGGAACCGCTGGTGCATGCGGCTTACTCACCAGACTTGGCGCCTTCCGATTATCATTTGTTTGCATCGATGGGCCACGCACTTTCCGAGCAGCGCTTCAATTCTTACGAAGAAGCCAAAAAAATGGCTCGATGATTGGTTTGCGGCCAAAGACGGCCAATTTTTTTGGCGCGGCATTCACAAATTGCCTGAGAGATGGGTAAAATGTGTCGCTAGCGATGGCTATTATTTTGAAGATTAAATTTGTAACCATTTTTTGTTAATAAACGTTTAAAATTGAAAAAAAAAGTCTCATTTCATAGGTATACACCTATGTATTCTTTTACAATGAAGATTGCAGCTTACTCTTTACCGTCCTATTGGTTTGAATCGAACCTGTATTTAGAAGGGTATAGTAGTAACATTTTCGGTCGCTACAATAGAGAGATTGACCTTAGATCACAAAATATTTTATTTTTCAGATTCAAGTTTTCAGTGGTTGGTAACGACGATAGTAGTTTTTCTCAAGTTCTGTATATCATTCGCCTTTTATAGTGTGAATTTGCATGCCTTAGAAATATATCCAACATGCCTCCGTCAAACAGGAATGGCTCTGTGTAGTTTATCTGCAAACGCTTTTTGTATATTAGGTCCTTACATTGTATATTTGGTAAGTATTCTAAAGCCAGCTCAGGACTTTAATATCACTTTTTAAAAATAATCTTTTTAGGGTACTGCAATCGATACAAGATATCCATACATAATTCTAGCATTGATGAGTACATTAGCAACTATTTGTGGCTTTATTCTTCCAGAAACACTAAATTATAAACTTCCACAAACTCTAGCCGAGGCTCACAATTTTGGAACAGAGCAAGAGTTTTGCAGTGTACCTAAAACACCTAAACAATTTGAACCTGTTAAAACGTGAAGTGCGACATTAAAAAGCGAATTAGTGAATTTTATTAGATTGACTTTAAAGTATAGGAAGATGGTTGTTGCTGTAGAATATATATGTAGTATTACCATAATTGTTTTAGAGAAATGTTAAAGAAAGTTTGTTTTTCTTATTAAAACTGTAATAAGTCTGTCTGATATATTCTTCATGTCTGTTTATTAATAAATGAGATTACTACAACGCCCATTCTTATAATAATCACGAAAAGAAAAGAAATAAAAAAGAAAAATATTTGGAGATGCCAGGAATCGAACCTGGGACCTTTAGTTTGCAATTGTAAAGTGAATGCTCTACCACTGAGCTACATCTCCTCTATAGACCTCCCTCTTATTTTAGTTGTATTTATAATGGACTCAAGTATAGCTATCCTGTAGTTTAAAATAATTATTTTAAAACTTTGTAATTTGAGCTTTCAAATTAATTTTTATATCTATAAGCTTCTTATAAACGTTTCCACTTACAGAATCATAATTGATAAATATATTTGTTCAAATAAATAATTACTCTTTATTATGCAATGCTATTAATATCTAGCTATATCTAACATAAGTGACTGCACACTTTTTGGCAATTTGTCAGAACTACTAGATGTGTACACATGTCTAACTGAAAGCTCTTACATATAGTAGACTTTGGGGCACTTAAATACTTAAGATGGCATTAATGATTAAAACCTAAAATGCCAAAGAAATTAGGTTCAAGGCAGGTGAAGAATTTAAAAAGTAAGTATACAAAAAACTGAACGGTAGCAATACCAATATTGACTTTACAATATAATATTGATATCAAAAGTGATATTAGCTATTTCAAGCCTGCGTGTAGATTACCTTATCAGTAATCTAGTTTTTCGTTACACACTAAAGCAACTACAGAAAATGCCAACAAATATTGTACCTTACATATATAAAATCAGCAAAATTGTAAAATCTGTCATGTTAATAAAAATGATGAAGCATTGTTAACATTCTCCTATTTCTTATTTTGATAAAAGATTATTTTAAAAGACCAAAGCATTTAGATACCCTCGTGTACAGGGTGTCCCGTAAATGCCAATAAAGCTTCAGGTAAACATCTTCTTCAATGGGCACTTATTGCAAATTTACAAAAAAAGAATTTCTCCTCAGCTTAGTTTTCTTGTTAGAAGTGGTCAGAAGTTAACATCTTTAACACTAAATAAACAGAAACCAAAGAATCGAATCCAAACGAAGACATTACCAATTTAACAAATTAATCTGTTGCAACAACAATTATCCTTTTTTAAGATGCTGTTAAAAATTGAATTCTTACCAAAAAATAGATATGACAAACATGCAAGTCTTGGGTGTACTGAGAAATTCGATAAAATTAGTTGCCAGCAATTCTTTCAAGTTTTGACAATTTTATGGTCCATTATCACTGGAATGAAATTGATAAATCTTTGATTTCTTGCAATACTTCGGTTCCTGGATTCGAATAATCTTGTATTTGCCTGCAGCAGCGTTTCCAAGTTTAAATTTCTTTGTTTTTTGGTTTGTGTGATAAATCTAAGTACGTTGGAACATTCGTGTTTTCAATTTTGACATCTTAATAGGGTTGAGGAAGACCGCTCGCTAATGGTTTATGGTCATTTACGGGACACCCTGTATATTTTGTTCTGCTTTGGAACACCCCTTTTGAAAATATTATGGGAGTAACTAAGATCTTACAGTACACAAGATAAACAATTTTAAAAAAGAAATTTATATTTGCTCATGCACATCTAGCAATTCTAGCAGATTGCCGAAAAGTGTGCAGCTACTTAAATGATATGTACATACATTATGCTAGCAAAATCAATGACTTCGTCTTAAAATTATTCTACTATATTATAATTATCTTCTTTTAAATTTCCAAACAGGTGCAAATATTTCTATAATCATTTACTTTATGTCGGACTTTTGGGTGGCTCGGCTCGAAACTCGGGTTTGATGAGCCTGCGTCGGGTCAATCAAGCCGTTCAGGCCTATCACGTTTTTCCGGCCTATCGGACTTGTCAGACTTGTCGAGTTAATCGGGTCGATCGAGCTTTTCAAGCCGTTATTTTCGTACTGATCCAAAGCAGATCGGACCGAAGCCTTTTTCGTACTGAACGTACAGACTTGGACAGGCATTATTTTTGAATCAACTGGACAAGCATCTTTTTGATACTGAGCCGAAGAGAATTCTCGTATTATACCAGACAAAGAACTTTTTCTTACCGACTCGGACCAGCTCTATTTTCGTACAGACTAAGGTTGTCGTTGTTTTTATACTGAACTAAAGCAGTAAAGTTTTGTACTGTATCGTAGAAAGTTGCACGGGCCAGGTTTCTTGTTCTGGCCTCTTGGGTCGTTCAGGGTTCTCGAACCTGTCCGGCTTCTCGGCCCTGTCGGATCGTTTAGGCCTCTTGAGTCATTCAGGGGTCTCGGGCCGTTTGGACCTTCAGGGACTGTTGGGGCCGTTCGGGCCTCTCTAACTTTTCCGGACGATCAAAAAGTTACCGCGTTTCTTTCGGAACGCTTCAAGTTTACTCCTGTACTCCCAGTATAAATAAAATTTTTGAAGGTTAAAACTACTTTAATAAGCAAACAGGAATTGACAAGAAGAAAATTGTCCAAAAGGACTATCCTTCAAGAATGACATTGACAAGTGCATCCACACTCTACCTATTAAAAAAATAACATAATAATAAAACAATATCAAGGCACTCTAGTTGAGGCTGAAAATGATCCAACTTTTTAGCCGCATGTTATTTTTTATGGAATTTTAATATATATATAATTTATCTACTGAAGTTATTACGGCTAATTTTACAATATGATTTAGATGTAACTTCTATTAAAACTTAAAACGTTTGGAAATTTTGGTAACAGTTCCCAGGTCAATCTCCTGAAGTAGAAAGATATTTTTCTATATTAAAACGAATAAAAACTTTTTTAAGGAACACGATGCACAAAGAAAGACAACGCGTTTAGGAACACTGCCGACAAGAAAGTGTTCGTGTACTAAATAAAAAATTTCAGTATCTAAAACAGAGTTATTGATTGATTTGCAGAAATGAACAATAAACGAATGGAAGTTATTCTGCATTTCATGTAATTAGAGTAGTTTCCAAATCTCGTGGCACGCGAAATGCGCAAAAGACGGAGTTTACTGCGCAAGAAAAAGAGAAAGAAAATTGTAAAAATCATGCATGTAAGGCCGCCCGGCTAAAATTCGTCTTCTGCGCATCGAAGGTCGCGTGTCACGAGATTTGAAAACCACTTCTACCACTAATACTGTTTAAAGCTTCTTTCACAATACCTAAATTAGTAATTAGAATTAGTAATTACACTTAGTCGCAGAACCTTGTAAGCTTTCATAACAATATAATCATTCAGAATCAAACCAGTTAGTAATTATACTTAGTACTTAACGTAAAAGCTTGCAAGGTCCGAGCTTTTTTGTTAATTACGTACTAATTGAAATTTCTGATGCGCGTTTTCGTAATTCCTTGCTTTCTGTTTGTGTGGCACGATGTAGCACGTGTCGCTCGTTTAGTCGTTTATAACCTTTAAAATCCAGAAGCGCTCAAGGGTTTAAAAAAAGTGATTTTCGAGTGTTTTAATTTTTTTTTAATTTTGATGTTATAGGAGTCACGTACGCGTTATATTTTTCACGAATTTCATGTCGTTACATAAGAAACCTGCAACTACTTTCTATGAATGGCTCCTAGAGGGCGCAGTTAAATAGTGACTAATTGCTAAATTAATTTTAACAATGTGAATGCAAGTTTTCAAAGATATTCTAAGTGTAATTATAAGTGCTAATTCTAATTACTAATTTAGGTATTGTGAATCAAGCTTAAATGTATATAATTATGTTTCTTGTGATTTTCTTTTTGAAATAAAATTCACTTCACTTTTATTTCGTTTATTAAATTTATTGTAATTTATTTAATAATAATAATTTTATTTGTTGCTTGAAATTTTATAATACAAGTAGTTTGAATGTTACAAGTCTAAAACATAAAGAACATTAAATTGCTTTCTCAAATTGTTGCAGATAAAACCTAATATAGAGAAAAATAAAAAACAAAAAAATCTAAAATAAAACACCTAACCTCATTCACTTCACAAGCGCTCACACAAGGAATTAACCTGTGAATAAGCAAATCAGTATCACGTTCACGTGATTAATTTTTCAGATCGCCAACATAACAATTAGAAAATACCCTACAAATCACTAGATAAACTATCCCTATGGATAGAGCGGGTAGAGCATGCCATCCACAGATTTGATGCCACCCTTCACAGGCTCTCTTTGTGGTTTGGTGGAGAACGCTATTATACTCTTTACGCTACGAGCTGCCACTTTTAAGCTTCATTCGCAGTATCCAAATTGGTAATTAGAATTAGTAATTACACTTAGCCGTAGAACCTTGTAAGGTTTCATAACAATATAATCATTCAGAATCAAACCAATTAGTAATTATACTTAGTACTTAACGTAAAACCTTACAAGGTCCAAGCTTTTTTGTTAATTTACGTACTAATTGAAATTTTTGACATGCGAATTTTCGTAATTCCTTGCTTTCTGTTTGTGTGGCACGTTGTAGCACGTGTCGCTAGTTCAGTCATTCATAACCTTTAAAATCCAGAAACCCTCAAGTGTTTAGAAAAAGTGATTTTCGAGTATTTTAATGTTTTTTTAATTTTGACGTTATGGGAGTTACACGCGCGTTATATTTTTCACGAATTTCATGTCATTACGTAAGAAAACTGCAGCTGCTTTTTATGAATGGCTCATAGAGGGCGCAGTTAAGTATTTAGTCATGGGACATACGACTCTTTTTACCGTGCCAGTTCAATTCGTTCAACTCATTTTAAAGAGTCGTTCACATTGAGTCGTTCATTTGAACTGATTGTGTAAGCACGCACGTTTCATACATACTACTGTAGAAATGTACGATAGGTGCGATATCGTTCTCACCTAAATTATTGAATAATGTTTAGTCAATTCTCAAGATCTCTACTCTATTAGATTTTTCTACTTCTTAGAAAATAGAAATGAAGTGTTTTATTTATTTAATAATCCTTAGAAAATATTATACTTCGATAATCATTAATAAGTTCACTAAACTTGTATTGCTCTTGGAAATCCAACATGCTTTTCTACTTTCCGAGCATGTATGCACTATCTCGTTCAAAAGAGAATCTTCACTTTCTTGCATTGAACTGTGTAAGTTCAAATACATATTCAGTTCACTGTTTCTTCGTTCGTTCATTCCCCACTCCTCAGTAGAGTCAGTACGAACTTTAAATGCACTTATGTGCTACTGAACTGAATAAGCAAATGAACGAACCGTTCAATCGAAAAGAGTCGTATGTTTACCGCTCATTTAAGTGAGTCGTTCATTGTGAACGACTCATTCATGAACGACCCATCTCTATAAGTATTGATTAATTGCTAAATTAATTTTAACAATGTGAATGCAAGTTTTCAAAAATATTACAAGTATAATTAGAAGTGCTAATTCTAATTACTAATTTAGGTATTGTGAATTCAGCTTTAATAATGCTGTGCCAAGAATTTTGTTCGCTAGTGTAAGCAAGCGAGTGATCCTCCAGTTTAGTTTAGTATACAACTACGCTGACCAAATTGCGTCTATCTTTTTCTTAACCTTACAAAGGGGCGTGTCTGACTTCCAAGGACTTCTTTTCCACGTGTTCCACTGGTTACAAGTGCATAAATGCTGTTTTCTATTGGTGTGTTATTTAAAATTATTATGGATTTTACTCCGAGTTAACATTACAAAATATTTCCCAACAATATGAATGTTGATTATTGAAGATTGAAATTACTTTTATTATAGTCGGCTCGTCTCTGCTTTAGTGGCTTTAGTTCTTTTTAAGTCATCTGTGGTCAGTGAATATTCAACCTTTATTTCAGGAACAATTACTAGAAATACATACGTGGAACAGTTTACTAATTACAATGGCGTATAAAACGGTTATATGTATTGATACAAGTGGATCGACAAGTGGAAACGTGAAATATTTTGAAAAAGTTAAAACTATTTTACAGAACCAAAACAATAAATTAGTAATATCATGGAATAGTACGGCTAACATTGTGGACACTGAAGAATTTAAATCGTGTGGAGGGACACAGCCACGATCATTTTTACAAATCATAAAAGACTTTGATTATGTTTACAATTTAATTGTTACAACTGATGGTGAAATTCCAAATTCTGAACTGTACTCTTGTAAAGAAATAATCGAGTCATCAAATCTGTTGGACAAGATTGAATCATTTAAAATCTATTTTATTGGGAATATAAATCACATGAATTTAAAAATTAGTTCTTTATTTAACAAAGTGAAAAATAAACAAATGATTATAAATGACGATGAACCTATAAATGTGATAAATATTAATTTAGTAGAGGAACTGAAATATGAGGACTTCAAAAATGAAAATAATATAACTGCAAGTATATTAACTTTACTACAAACTTATCCAGATGAAAGGAAGGAATTAAGATCACAAATATGTAAAGCAGCTAATCGCATAATAGGTGAATTAGCCACCAGGTCATCAATTAAAGAATTTTATGAGAAAAATGATATTAACGCTTGTGTTGAATTTGTGAAAAACTATGATAATACTGATAAAAAGACATTTCAGCAGGCTATGTCGAAAATATTAGATATATTTAAAAAACAAGATGATTACTCTTTATCACATTTATCAAACACTAATGTTTGTAAAAAACAAAAAATAAAAGCGAAAGATTTGAATTATGATGATGGTGAAATTGGTGATGAAGATTTTATTTGTGATATTTTGCTAACAAAATGTAGTTTTCCTTGTTTATTAGTGAAACTTATTGAAGATCCCGAATCAGCAAATCAAGATAAATTTTCTATTATACCTGATAAGCTGAGCAAGAAAATTGCTGAACATCCATTCTTGATTTTAAATCATGATGACATTATTCAGAAAATTGTTAAAAGAGTTGAACATCAAATGATCGACTTGTATACCTACAATGTATTAGAAGATAAATCAAATTCACCATTTACTAGACAAAGGCTTAAAGGTGTTTTTATATTTCATAATGATGAAACAGGCTATGATTTAATATTTAAAAATAACAATCGAACACTGTCTTTCATATTTGGAAAAGATAACAAATTACCTGGTAATAAAGTTATATGGAATGTATTATTCTTATACATATTAATAAAACATCATGTTATCTGGAAAGACCGTGAATCTAAATTAAAAGAGGAAATTCTTTACATATGTAAAAATGTAACTTCACTTGTAACTCTTACACCCCTTTTAAATCCTACTATTAGTGAAAATTTTGAAGTATGCCTTTGGTATATTTTTAATGTTGCCCCAAAGGCATTTGAGAACACTTCTAGTAATGTTTTAAGGTATGTGGAGGGTTCTGAGAATTTCCTTGAGTTTTATTCGTATATATCTGGTCAAAATCTCGAAAACGTGAAGAATAAATTAAAAATTTGGAACTTATGGAAATATTATGCTAGGAATAGGGTTAATAAAAATTTGAAATTGGAAGTGTTATCTCAAATTCAAAATCATGAAGTAATAAATGGATCTACTGTACTATTATCTGGCAAAACAAAGTGCAATAGTGAGCAGAATTCAAAATGTGAATGTAAGAGATTTGATGTAGAACCAGATGTGGCCATCAGATTGTTTAACATCTTTAAGAATAAATCAAATCCAAAGTTGTATGACTATGTTAATTTTAAAATCATTGAGAATACAGATGAAAATCAAGTGGAAGCTAGAGAAGTTGCAGATAATGCTAATGAAAACAATGTAAAACATGTTTCGATTTGTACCACAACATGTAAGCCAACTGTTACGTGTCCTGTTACTGGAAAACACTGGAAAGAGTGTAGTGGAAAATATGATATAAATACTGAGTCATATGTAAGACTTTTTAAGAGGTTTTGCTTAGCCAAGAAAACTTATCCTACTAATGAGAATGATTTATTGGTATTTTACAGTAATAGAATTAATTTTAATAATGACAATGTTATTATTTGTCCATTAAACATAAAAACTTGCTTGAAGATAGTATTAGACAAATATTCCGAGGTAATTAAAGAGTATCCAGTAGAGAAATATATGGAAATATGTGATAAAAATTGTAGCGAAGTAGAAAGATTAGAAATTGAGAAAACATGTAATAAATGTAACTACCACAAACAAATTAATCTTAAAAGAAAGCAAGATGATAGGGATGCATAAAATGAACTTTGAATAACTAATATTTCATAAGGTTAATATTAGTTTTTATTTTATTTTCATCAATTTTGTAAATGTCTTCACAATAAAATTGTTGTTGATAACATTTAGGATAAGGTTTTTGTGTACGCACGTTTGTAATATTCTTAAGAAATTATTTATTATTATTAAGAAAAGAAATATTATTGCAAATAAATAATTACACCTAATGTTGAAAAATCTTATATTGTTAGATCAAGATTCAGAGCAGGCCGTAACTAGTTCAGCATGATTGGTAACACTGGTTTTAGGACGCCTATGATTTAAGATGTGACAGTAACGACATTTAAGTTTCAATTAATTTTCCAGTCTTGTTTCCAGAATTATTTAAGTTTTATCATTTTAAATTTCATTTTTTCTCAAAACAAATGCCATTTTGTGTTTTCATTTATTTTAAATTTCCTACTTTGAATCATTCTTGATCATTTTATTGTGTGTATGACAACCTGGCATTTAATTTGTTAAGAAGAGATTAGGTAACTTCTAACCTGAAATCACTAGTTTTGGCCTGCTCTAACGTTTATGTAGTAGGAAATTTGTTTGATATTGCCTTTTTGGTGTAATTTAAAAAACATGCGACCACAATAAGGTTTCTTTTTATTGCTGTATACAAAAAGCTAAGTAATATACTTGCACACTTTTATTTTAATCAAATTTTGAAGCAACAAGTTCTTATTAATTGTGATAATGAGTCTACTAATAGATGTGATTGGCAGTAAATGGTGTGGGAAAACGATTGTGGATAAATTTATAAATACAGTTCTGTTCAACCAATATAATGGTTAGTTTCTCTATATTTTTTATTATCAAGATATTTCAATGCAAATTGTTACTATATTTCAAATATGTGCCTAATAATAAATTGATATCTATAAAAGATTACTAATCTTTGTACTCAATATTTACCTTTTCTATACTTCTTCAGAATGACAAGCTACTCAAAACTCAAAAAAATATTTATATTGCTGTCACTAGCCAGTTTTATTGCAAATAAATGTTTTTTCATCGACCTTATTAAAAAGTAGGCTTTTCGACCCTCATTTTGTGGCCGAAAGTTGACGATTGTATCTAAGTGGGAGATAAAGTAATTTTTCCTCCCTATTCAGTTTTTATTTGGTTTTTTCTTAGATACGTTTTGGATACCAAAGCTATCTTACAATTACTTGCAAAAATAAATTCTTAATGTAGAATAACCTTTATTTAGATTTTTGATAAGTTTTTTAAGACTGACGAAAAAATTACATGTGAAACTCTGAAAGAAAGGCTTTGGCTTGTAAAATAAATGGTACACGCAGGAAAAAAGTATCACTTTCTTCCCCTGTAACACAAATAACTATTTTATAATTGTTTTGTGAGATAATAAACAAAAAAGTGATACCTAACTAAACACACAAGTGTTTTTGTTTCTATATCTAAATTGACATCTGTCAAAGTTAACCTCGAAATTTACAGTAAATTAATGCTTTTTCTCATTTTGTGTAAACGATTACAAAAGATTTGTGCACTGTCACTTTTCAGGCATAAGGCCTTTTTTTTGCAGCATTTAGACTCACGCCTGAAATGTAGCATAACAGCGAGCTAGTATCGAAAATAACTATTTCATGTGTCGCCTTAACAGTTATTGAATTATCACAGCAATAACACCAAATATTAAATGAGGCAGTAAAGGTGATTTTACCCATCATCTGAACAAAACTGAATTTTTAGTTTTGGTTTTTCGTGTTGCACATGTTGTAAATGGTGCAAAGTAAAATAGTATATTTCAATACGAGTACGCCGCATTTCAGGCGTGAGGTCAAAATTTGAACTATGAGGCGCAAGCAGAGTGATGCAAAAATCTTTTACGAGTTTAAGGTAATCCCAGACTGCCAACTTTTACAGGACCATCCTGTATAAGGCTTGACAGATAAAGTAAAGCCAAAGGCACACTTGTCAAATACTTTATTAAATAAAGGGAGTCCATTCGACTGCTGCAGCGGAATACTACATTCCTGATCGCCGTGGCAGACAAGTAACCTCTTCTAAGTTGAGCGCCACGTTTCTTACCGCTCTTGAGGTTACACTTGCAATCAACCCAATTGAGTCTTGATGGCTGTTTTGGATTATGACAAGTTATCTATACTATTAAAGATGCTGAGAGTCTGTATCTATGTCAAAGCTATATCAACTGTTGCTATGGTTACATATAGTACATAGCAATCCTATCTCTATGGTTACAGATAGTATGTCAATTTAAATAAATGAGGTAATGAATGAAAATGAAAACAAAATAAAATACATCATGATTTATCATGGGTGAGCCCATGGGCCTCTTGTTTAGTCTAATTGCAATGGCTTCTGTAGATTTTTAATTTTTATTAAACATTTTTTATAAGATTTTGTACAAAATTTAACACCATGCCAAACATACTTTGTAACAAATCTGTAGCTGTCTGATGTGATGCTAAATTTTGCACAAGATTTTATAAAAAGTTTTTTAACGCAAAAATCTTGTACTAAATTTAGCATCGTGTCAGACGACCTTTAGATATAAATGTGGTTGATACATTCAAGTCATTTGAGGAAACTGACAACAAAATAAAACAAGAAACCAAAAATAGCTTTTGTGTAATCAAATCAAAGCAATAATTGGACTGTTGAGGCAGCGGAAAATAACATTAATGATATTTGAATAAAAATTTAAAATATCAGTTTAAATATGCTTGCATACATGGTAGGCGTCAACATGTGCCTTCAGGGGAAGGACTTAAAAACAAGATGTACGTAAAATGTGGCACTATCTTCCTTATGTGAGTGTGGAAAAAAATTTTAGAGGAATCAATTTTGAGAACTCAAAAACAAAAAAGGTATACGTATGTTAGATTGGTCCAATCAACTTGACAGAAAAAGGTAGAACGATAATGTGTATTCAGGTTTTCTTTATACCTTTAGAAAGATACCATCATGCATTTACTTCAAATTTAGATCCTGTGCAATATTATTATTTGTAGAGATGGGCAAAAAAAGGAAGTTATTATGAAAACTTTCCTGAAAGTTTCCCCTGGCTACTTGCTTGTACTAAAAACAATTTCATATTCTTAATGTACCCAAAGAGACAAATCCAACAATACCAAATTTGCCATATTTAATATATACTTATCATTTCCAACAGAGCAGCGGGAAATTCGAATTATTACAGTTTAACGAAACTTTCCCGGAAACTTTTAGTATAGCCTCAAAACTTTCTCCGAGATATTTATTTCCTTCCATTTTAGAAACTTTCCGTTTACCCATCTCTAATTATTTGTTTTATTTACTAATGGAAAATGCATTAAACTTGTCATAACCCAAAACAACCATCAAGACGCAATTAGATTTAAACTTCAATAACTGCAAGTGTAACATCAAGAGCGGTAAGCGACATTGTGGTCACTTATGTTAGAAGAGGTCAGGAATGTAGAATTATTGGGTGAACACTTTGGAATCTTGAGGTGAGAACTGAGAAGAGTACTGGAAGGCAAACAAACTGAATCTTGTGTTGGTGTATTCTATACATTAAAAGATAAATAAAATCAACTACCAACACTACAATAAAAGGCATGTATGTAAAATGTTCAACATAACAGCTCATGTTATAGAAAGGTTTAATTCAACTTCAAATCATGTTGACATTCATTTCATATTTAAATTAAGCTACAACATAAGTTTATTTTTCCATGGGCAACACTTATCAACTTTTTATTCGATCATATGACGAGAAACTGATAAAATATAGCTGGCAGCATTGTCTAGCACTTAAATAAATGGCATGGAATGTTTATTTAACAAAAACAATTATTATTAATACCATATTTTCTTTTTCAGTACAAAAGTTTAATTATTATACTACAACTAGCATATAAAACAGTTTAGTACAATACTAATTTACAAGTAAACTTGTTGATCATCACTTTGTACTTCACAGCACTGTACATATACAACTATATACTATGATAAAATGCATAATACATTAAAACATCCATTTTCAATTTAGTCAATTTTATCATCTTTTCTTTCGATCCTGCTTTTATCGGGATCTGAATACGCTCGGAGAATGAATAAACCTAAAGCAATATGCAATGCTACTACTGATACAACAGCAGAACATACGTTACTAGTTGTACTTGAAGCTCCAATTATACCTTAAAAAAAATATTGCAACTTGCTAATAGTCATATGACTTTAGTTTTACTTTTACTTACCATCAAATACAATTATTTTTGCACTAAAAAAAGCTACTATTGGCAATAATAAAATCGATATACAATAAAAAAATACTGTTGTAAAAACCTTAAAATCGGGAGTCTCTGCCATCTTAAATACCCTTTCCAAAGATTTCTTGCCAAAGTTTTAATAAAATTTAGAAAAAATTTACAATCATCAATACGTGTTTTGAGGTTAACAGGTTAACACCCCACTAGGGAATTTTTATTCATCAAATACATACCGGAATATTACAGGCTTACCAAGCAACAGATTTTATTTTTGTGGTTATTTTAAACTTTGAAATAAAACAAATTATCAACAATCCTATTTTGTGTTGTTTGTTTATAAAGTCTCGAGAATTTATTAGTATCTGCAGATTTCGTTCTATAAAGGAAGTTTTTCCTTGTAACTTTGTTGAGGAAAACTTTATTATTAAAATTATTGAAAGACCTAAATGAATTTTTATTATTATTATTGCGGCCACCTACATGCGCCACGTGCAGTTTATATTATTTTTGGTTTTGAGAATTAATAGGAAATTATTGTTTCTGGAAACATATAAACAATTCCTAAAATAAACTAACGATCATTTTTTTAAAGTATAAAATCTAAGTAGTAATTATCATATCTTTTTTATCGATAAACACACCAACAGAAGTAAATTTCCAATACAAGTATTTGAATAATTTTGTTAGTAAATTATCTTTCTGGGTTTATACTGAAGAATTTTAATTTTTATAATAATAATAACTATAATAAATCGTAAACTATTCAGGAAAAGTACTCGGAATTCCCCGTTGAGACTACGAACGTAGACGAAGTTCAAAATGAGAAACGCGTCGATTTTGTTGCTGGCAATTGAAGTAAAAAACAAAAGATTATCTACATTTCTGTCGATATATTTTTCTGACAAAGAAGCTTCTAATTGATGTTTGCTAGGATATTACGCAATATTCAACCTATTCAATCAAATTGAATAATACAGAAATAGTGAAAGTAACAAAAAGTTTCCTCGTAACTGCGGCCGGCAAGCAACAAGGAAATAGAGTTTATTTAGATTTCGTTACGCACTCTCGCAGCGTACAGTCAGTCGTAAACACGTTTTGTTATAAACTCCTCGAAGAATATAATTTATTGCTACATTAATCATGAGGGATAGATTTGGTTGTACTTTTCCTACAGTCCAAGAAGAAAGAAAAGCGCATAATAACGTACAAACTACAAATTCAAACGGCATGCATGTTTCATCCAACGGTTATTATGGGTATCAAGCTTTACCGCAAAATCAAGAGGGTGGAAATGAAAATACCGAATATATGGACGTACAAATAAGTGATTCTGGGATACAATTCAATAACTACATCGCCCCCGAAGACAGGTTAAGTGGCCTCCAGCAGGCAAACAGTAATGTTATGCGCGGGTTTGAGAATCGGAAACGTCGCTGTTACGATGATGGTCCACTGTCAGATTTTAAAAAGAGGCGGGAAGATGGTAAGTTTAAATTTAGCAATAAACAAGCTAGTAGTTGGTGTTGTATTTCAGAACCCATCCCAGAGTTACCTTCTACAAATAGATATATAAATTCACGTCAACCAACTCATAATGTACCCGATATGCCCAGACATCTAATGGGACATTTTATATAAACAAAGTTGCGTATTAGTGATAATTTTAATGTTTTTCAAGGTGTTAGCAATACTAGGTGTTTTGTATTAAAATATTGTTTTTCTAATGAATATTGAATATTGTTATATATAATACAATAATATCGTATAAAAAGGCTGCTGCAGTATATCAAAAGCTGGGTTGCACTTCAAGGCAAGAAAATTTTCTGCTTCAAGATTTATAAATGATTTAATTATCATTATCATTGCATAAATTACTTTTGTTTATTATTATCTAACATAAAAATATTAATGTCTTATAGATAGATAATCTCAATCTTTTAAGTCTATTATTTATTTACAGTTGTAATGAATTACAAAAGGGTTAAAGTTCAATAAAGATCACAGTTCACTTTTAACTGTATTAGAAAAGAAAGAAAATGTCTATTTACTATTTTAACTTGTAATATAACAAACATTTTATTAGAATTATTATAAATTCCATCTAAAATGACATCCCATATACATATAATTTAACTGTGATAGAACATAACCTAAATTGTGTTTTTGACAAGTACCTACTATTTTGTTAGGTTATACTTGATACCAAACTTATTTGAATAGGTGTTGTTGATAATAAAAGGACCTATAAGTTTTGTTTTTTTTTCTGTTTGCAGTTTTAATTGCTGTCATATATATGGAATTTTGCTTTATGCCTTTCTCAGAAATGACATTTTACGACATGACCTATCGCAGTAACAGAACGTGCACGTGATGTACCCTGGGGGAACTATCTGTTTCTTTCCTATTCATTGCATACCATGTTATTCATTCTTTATTAATCTCAAGGTTATTTTAATTGATTAATGCAATACTTCATTTAATAAAGATGGAAAAATATGGTTTATAATTGATAAAGAAAGAGGCAGATTGTTGTATCCCCAAGCTGCATGTTCTCTATCTAGAAGTGGCTAAGAGACTTCCAAGATGATTGATAATTACTATTATAATCAAAAACACTGTGTACTATAAGTAGTAGTAGTACCAATTATAGAAAATCTGAATGGTTAGTCTATTTCAATGGCTTGTATCACTATTACTATTAATAAATGAGATATTTCCTTAAAAAAACTGTGTGCAATATATGATGCAGTAGCCTATAAACTGCCTATAATATTAGTTGAAGAATATTTTTATTTGCTTGTGCGCATACTGTTGTCACCAAAAAACAAAATGTATCTTATGCCAGTTTTGGCTTGATATGTTTATTTATACCTTCTTAAAAAAACACTGGCTAAGATTTCCATGTGTAAAAGGAGCACCGAATTGCTTTATTTACTTTCCACTTACTTCAGTGAATAATTTTTGCAGAAGTAAGAATCGCAGTTTTTTTCTTGGACAATGACAACAGTACCTTTTTAGTACAAATGTTTTGTAGCATTTTTTGTATATTCTTTTTTTATTTTGTTGTTTTGTTGCAATTAGCAGCTTTTTTTTTGTTTTATATTAGATACAATAAAACACAACTCCAATGAAATGAAGCTTACTCAAGTAATTCACGAAAAACACACTGAAGACAGTTTATTTGAGCAACTTTTAAGGGAAACACATGGTTGTAGCATTTATCACTGGACTGGTGACCATAACAATTAACTTAACACGGGTTTTAAGTATAGTCTAAAAAAACTTTTATGCATAATATTTAATATATTAGAATTAAGTATTAACATTTTTAATTTATCAATGTTTTGTAATACACTTATAATATCTACTGTAAAAGTTTGATAAATAAAATAATTTTATATCAATATAATTTTTATTACATTTATTATTAATACTTTTCGTTTTAATATACTAAATCAAAATAAATAACAGCGAGATAATTTACACATTTAAAAGAGCAGTACAAAACAAAAAACTAGATATTGCAAATAACATATTATTCCACTAGTTCCTCTATAAAGACTTTTTTTTAATCTACAAAAAAAAGAAAATCTAAAAATGTTCCAATGGGTCCGTCCTTGAAGATGTTGGACAATCTACAATAAACATTTTGTGAACTTTCATCTCGCTTTAAATTTATCATTACCTCTGTTAGGTGTGTTGGACTGAGGCCTAGAAGTAGTAGTGGTCAACCTTGTTGGAACCTGATCCAAACCCAATTCCGCAAACTCAACCTCACTCTAAAAAATAAAATATGACAAAACATTTGAAATTATTTCTACTTGCACTGACTCACTTCAGCAGGAAAATCTATTTTTGGCAAGTCCGTCACATCTGGATCCACCTAAAAATAAGTTTCCAATATATTAAAAGTACCTTAAAATTATTAAAAGTAAACCTACAAGTTCAGTACTACTAGAATTTGCATTCGGATCATTCAGTACATTTAATACACCACCAACAGCACCTTCCTCTTCTTGAAGTTCAATACGGCTTTGATCGGCTTCGGCTAAATCACCATTTTGCATTTGTGGTGTACTTCCATCATCAGCTGCTTTGTTTGGTTGTTGTGGTTGTAAATTTAAAGTTAAAACATTATCATTAAGTGACAGATTAGTTCCAGATGAGTGATGAGTGGTATTTTCACAATTTTCTGGATTATCTTGCGTCATATAAACAAATGAAAACTCTCCAAGTAAAACATCTGATATTGTTTTCAGTAAATCTGTTCTAATTTCTGAGATTCTGAAAAGAAAAACAGCATTAAAAATAGAAACAATTATTTTAAATATTATATACCTTCTTCCTTTATACTTCTCAAATGCATCGTTTAAAATAAAGGGAAAATGCTTTTGAATGGATCGTTCTTTACCATTGGAATTTGTCAGAACATACGAGAATGGTATAGCCTTAATTATTATTCCTTTTAACACATCTATCTGATCTTGCTCAAGGAAATCGGCATTATGTGATTTGAGAAATGTAAATATTGTTTTAAGGATATTGTGAATATCTGAATCGTCAGTATTTTCTAAATCCTAAAAACAAGAAAATCGTATTGTTACTAATAAGTTTAACAGAAAACAACGGGAAAAAATTCTGATCAAGTGCCCAAGGCTCTTATTAATTACAAATTCCTTCTTATTAAAGTATAAATAATTTTTTATAACATTCTTTGCTATTTGAAGATTTTTTTAATACTCAGAAATAAGCGACTACATAGTTTAAAAGTTAAAAATCTGAGTGAATTCCTGCATATACTCAAGTCTGAACTTATCAGAACAGTCGGAAAGTTTGTACAAAATTCCTTCATTAATGAAATACATAACCTTGACACATTCTTGGTAAAGGGCAACTCTAGCAACTTTGGCTACTAAAAACAGCATTTATAGAATAATTAACACTGACCACATCAAGGCCTAACCTTAACCTTCAAAGAAATAATCTCATAAAAGCTTGTATTATTTGAGTGAAATCAACTTGCATATTCTGTGAGTGAATTAGTGAAATTGTTCAATGTTGGTAAGTTACATTAGTTGTGAAATTTGAATATCAATTGCATACAAGTGCACGGTCTACAGTTTAGCGTGCACAGACCAAAAACCAGGAACACGAAAGATCAAAAGAACTGCTCTGAGTGATCCAACTGATTCTGTAAGGTATAAACTGTGCCTATGGTTACTATTCCAATAGATTTGGAGTGGAATATGCTGTCTTATTACTGATTGGTCAGATAAAAATGCTATCAGCTGCACTTATGGGACCCCATTATTTTTTCTTTTGTTTGAATATCAAAATCTGATATTCAATAGTTGACCTGTGGCCAATATCAATAAAAATCAAGTTCAATAAAGAACAGAGTAATCAAAAACATGTTGACACAAATGGCAAGGCGAGAAAGAGATAAGAGAACAAATCCTAAGAAAGAAGAGAAATAAAGAAACAAAAAAAAAGAAACGATTATGGGACAATAAAAGTAAAAGGAGAACAGAGAGTAATACAAAAGGAAACAAAGAAATAGGTCAGAATAGAGAAAAGTACAATAAATGCTGAAAATAAGGAGAAAACAAAAAAATAAAAAGAAATAAAGAGAAAGAAAAACCAGAGAAACATAAGATAGTGGAATTGAATGAAGTGGGAAAAAGAATACAGTTAGAAGATGTGAGGGAGTAAAAAGATAATGCAGAAAAGCAAAAGAAGAAGAAAGAGATAGAAGCAAGGTAAAAAGAAAAATGAGAAAAAAAAAAGAAGAAAACCGGAAAATAGATTGGCAAAGAAAAGAAAAAAGAGAGGAGTGAGAAAAGAAATTGGAGAAAAACCAACAAAGGTAAAATAACAAAGAAAAACAAAAAAAAATTAAAAAATTTCATTTTTACTATAGGTTTTGACATCAGCAAGCGTAATGTTGCAGAAGGTATGGCTATACCAAATTCATCAATTGATACATTTTTCTTACTGCTGCCCATTTACAGTAAATGGCCTCCAGCACATTTATGAATTCCTCGATTCAGCTTTTTATTTCAATAAGCAGCAGTACAGATTCTTATCAAGAAAGTATATATGACCCAACCTGACCTTTTGAATTTAATTCTTACTGCATCTTAAAAGTTTGTCTTTTAACTATCTTAGTTGTGCCTTTCTTAATCTTGTTTTTAGATTTAATCTTTTTAACAAAGAGCAAGTTTAGAAGGAGGCAAAAAGATCGGTTTTAAGTATTTTATATTATAAAAAAAGCCATTATGAAGTACAAACAAACTGCAAGTACCTGGGTGCACATAATGCACAAGGTGGGGTTATTTAATGGCAGATACAAATAGCAAAATGTAAATAAAAAAATCAATTTGAACATAGTAGGAACAACTTACAGATAGCATTAGAATACACAGACTTTAATACAAAAAAGTGGACCCTACGTTCTAGTAATCACGAGGTATAAATAAGTAAATATCATCATGTCTTTACTAATTATAATGGGTGATACATATATGTAAGTACCTACCTTTAACTGGAGCCATTTGGAGAATACACAATGAAAAAATATTAAAAAAATGCCAACAATAATGGCAATTTGCAATGGCAAAAAATGACTGGAAATGGGAGAACCTATGTGAACAAAAACTATTTTCACAGATGAAGTGTTTTTGTAAAAATGGCCCAGACAGTGAATCTTTCTGCATGAAAAAAGATAGGAAAGGTGTCTGAAACCATCCCGAATGACAAAACAGGGTTGAGGAAGTTTTGGTTTAGGGTGCCATAACTGCTAAAGGGAGTACTTGCTACTGTGACTGCAAGGAAAGACAGTTCAAAATACTTAAGGATGGTAACAAAAGATAATCTGTGAATTATGAAGCATTCTCCAGATGGGGATTATTTCTTTTTACAAGATAAGTCTGAAATTGACAAATAAGGGTTTGAAAAACCTGGAAATACAGATTTTGGACTTTCCTGACATTAATCCGATAGAAGATTGCTGATAACATCTATCAGACAAGGTTTATGTGAAAGGAATCTGT
This sequence comes from Ignelater luminosus, assembly GCA_011009095.1. NCBI lineage: Eukaryota > Metazoa > Arthropoda > Insecta > Coleoptera > Elateridae > Ignelater > Ignelater luminosus. The sequence continues at coordinate 26,691 of VTPC01090983.1, forward strand.
AATTCTAACAACAAGCTTTGAAGAGGTGTTGGAGATCTTAAAAAAGAAGAACCTGAACTACTGAATGAACAAAAAACTTTTAAGTTGTCAAAAATGAAGGAATTATTATCTCCTATTAGTATTTAAGGCATTCCAAATTTTTTATTAATGTTCACTTTTATTTGATTATCAAAGAGTTTCTGTTACTTTAAATAAATGGTATCTCTGTTTTGACAATCTATCTTATATTTTTTTCCTATTAATTCTAGACATCCTTTACAAGTACCCTTGATCATTCAAATTTCAGTTGCCAGCAGGCTGTAAAATTTTCCCGTGGGGAGTAGCTTAGACACAAGCCAATCAAGACCAACACATAACCTATGAATCATCAACAAACTGATGATTTCCAATGTAGACTGTCAATTTGACAGATAATTTAACCAAAAATGGAATAAGACATGACTTTTTTTTCATGATCTACTGAAAACTGAAATTTTACTGATCACACGATATTTATCAAACTAACTTGTGCTATCAGTATTTGTCCATTGTCTATTTGTCACAAGAGATGATGTTAAATGTAGTAAAGAAGGCAAAGCTTGTCAAAACATGAAAATATTGCAACTCTGTCAGGTATAAACTCAAAAGCAGAAGTTAATAAAGGTTTAATTATCAAATATGAAAAGATTAGTTTTTTAAATAAAATCTTTCTGTGTTTTGCTGAAGGGATGTCTAAACAGCTTATGATCTACAAATTTATGTTAAGCAAACTGACGATCATCCTCTAAACTGGAGATTTCCGTCAAATCTTAACACAACCCTGATAACCCTAACACTATCATTACTAATATAAACTTAATACCAAATTAGAACTATTCCTTGATGTAGAAACTGGAGATTGTGGCCAAGTAGGTTGTAAGGAGAAATACTCCGAGTCAACTTGTACAACTTCCTGGTCTGAATTCGTTTGTTGTGGTCCAAGCTGAAAAAAATTAGCAACATGACTAGAAAATTCTTGAATTATGTTTACATTATTTCATCCAGCTGCAAACTATTAAATTTATCAAAAATCTCTGATTTTATTAGAATTCCAAAGAAAAATAAAAATAGTGAGGTTATGTCGTACAAAATTAAATACGCAAGACATTTCATAATATTATACCTGTCTGTTAGCACCTCTGACATTCTCTAAAGCACTTAATGAATTTGTAATTACTGTCTGAATGGATTGTAATGTTCGACCACGAAGATGATCTGAATTAATATGTTGTAAATCCCTAAATAGTTGAATCAAGAAATGTGGCCTGTTTTCATTTGCAGATATTAGATTTGCAACTTCTTTGTAAACATTATCACGTAATTCTTCGAATAGTTTTGATCTAAAAAGTAAAGTTATTTAATTCTATAATTGAAATAGTGCAAATAAAAAAATTTTTGATTTTTACTTACTTGGGTAAATTTTCCAACTGTTCATTTTCGTGCCATTCGTTTCTATTTCTATGACTTCCTACAGAATAATCCTTAAATATACGTGAATCACTAGTGCTACCATTTATATCTAATTGCACATTACTTTCCGGAAGATTTAAATCAAGAGGTATTTCATTCATTAATCCATGCTGGTCATTAGACTTTTGAGTACTGTTATGATTTATGTTTAATACATCTGGTGGTATAGCTGCAATTGGTTTATTAGAACTACCGAGATTCTGTGAAGCTTTAAAATGCAATTGTCGACGTGGCGTACTTTCTTCTGACACATTAGTTGAATCATTGTGTACCATATTTAATTTTGGTATTGGAGGAAGAGAAAATGAATGAGAACGGTCATATGTGATATTTGAACGTTCTTGTATTACAGATATTGATGTTGGATTTTGAAGTCCTTCATTACTTTTTGATGATGTAGAAAGGAGATTTTGACGAGAATAACTGAAATAATCATCATTATCAATACATATTCGTTAGATCAAAAATAATCATTTTGGAGGAACTTTTACTGTTGAATATGTTCTTACCTTATTATTTTTAGACCCAAACGAACATTTATTCAGATTTAGATTTCTATCTTAAGGGATAAAATGGATGGGAATAGCATGAAGGAGTTTTCAGATTTAAAACTAGTATTAAATGTAACTAATATAAAAAAAGGAAACACAAATAATTTAAGAAATAGCCAAACAACACAAAAACTGAAAATATAACTACTGCAAACAACTTACCTTCGAAAATTGTCCCAATAGTTATTAGCTCTATTGCCAGGAGCAACCTGATTATTAAGAGCTTGACCATTCCAGATCTGCGAAGGCAAAGGCTGATTTATGCCAGGATTAACATTAACACTAGGCAGCACTGTGTTATTAGCGGGCTGCTCACCACTCAAGTTGTGATGGTTATGTACAGGTGCAGTATTATTCAAACTTGATTCAAGCAAACGTGCACTTGGACTCGAACGAATATTACTTTGGTTTACATAAGCGCCATCAATGTTAGCATGTGGATTTGAAGGATTCAAATTTGGCATAGAACATGCGGCAGAAACTTGATTAATTTTTGGATTAATTGTATTTCTAGGCTGGGAAGAGGCACGAAAGTTTGATAATGAGGATATTGGACGTGGAGGATAGACATAAGTAGAGGTTGGAGGTGGTGGTGGTGGAATTTGATTCATATCTTGTTCTAGTTGTCCATTCACCATCTGATCCTGCCACTGTAATAAATAAATTAAAAAGAATTCAACTTGTATTTAAGGAAATGTTAGGTAAAATTAAACTATAATGTCGTGTACTTACTGTACACATCATGTTGCGTAATGTAGCAATCTCTCTTTGTTGAAACCATAGCATTTGACAACACTGATTTAAAGTATTTAATAGAAATGCTTGTGTTTGCAGCGTGTTTGCTGCTAACATATTCTGATTGTTGGTCAATTCACCGAAACATTGAGGATTAATTGGTTGAGGATTTAAATAAGGTAGATCCATTGAAGGATTTGTAGTATTAAGAGAACTATTTTGCCTAGAATTTACAGGCATGTACGATCGAGGTTCTGTATACATTGGTGATGGTGTTAGATTATTCCTCAAATGTTGTACATTATTAGATGCTTGTTGATCTAGCAGAGATTGACAAACATTTTGAATCAATTCTAATTGTTTCTGCAACTGAACAAGAAAAAAGATATTTATGCAGTGAAAGCTTTGGGATTCCCAATTACCTGAGCTTTATTATTCTCTGCTTCACTAACAGTATTGGACATAGTTCGTTCTCGTTGAAAAGAAGATGAAGCAGTAGAAGCTGGTGGCACACATCGTTCAGATGTTGATGTTCGGGGTGAAGAATGTCTAACAAAATCACTATGACGATTACTTTCTAAACGTTGCTCTAAACCAGGTCTGCGTTTGCTAAAGCTCGGAGTAGAATAATTTGAACTAAGAATTGGTTGTGGCTGTGGTATATTTCCCATTATAATATCTGTAGTTGAATTCATATCTGAATATTCATTTGCATCTTCTTCAGGGCATTCATCACTGGAACGAACACATTTAGAATAGAATACGACAGACTAGTTTAACACATTTTTTTTTCAAATCTCGATTATTTCTAAAACTATTCTGTAAGATTACCTTGAATATACAGGTTCTATCTGATTCTGGTTTGGCTGGACAGGTAACCAGGACATAACAGCATTATCAAACATATTATTATTGGAACTTAATTCAGATTTATTGAAGCAAGTTTCGCTACACACATCATTATTAATTAAGGTACGATCTAAAATTATTTTTATCAATATAATAACTAACTATGCAAATATTTTAAGAAATTTTACCTTTCTGTTTATACATGATCTCTTCTAATTCTCGTTTTTTAGCTTTTAATTCTGCAAGTACCTTTTCACGTTCTTGAATCTTAAGTAAGCTCTTATTACTTTCCTTTTCGGCAAGCCAAATTTCATTCGCTCTTGCAGCATTATTTTCAGATCGTGCACTGTTTTCATTTTGATTTCTATTTGTTCTAACATCTTGGCGAATATTATCAGTTTTAGCACAAATACCATGGGCATTTTCTTGACTGTCAATATCTGCCTCATTTACATTCTGTGTATCAAATAATGTGCTTTCAGTATTTTTAACTATTTCCAATAAATCCTTTAGGCTCGACAACTGCTGTTTCATAGTTACTATTTTTCGTACTTGCACACCTATATCTTCATCATCCTCAACACCTAAAGTTTGCAACTGTTGTGCTATATTATCAATTTGTAATTTCTTAGTTTGCAATTCACTTAGTTTCTGCTGCAATTCCATGTGTTCACTATTTAATTGAGAATCACGATTATCTAACAGATGTAACATTTGATTGCTACTTTCAGCTTGTTCCTGTATGTAATCATCATCAGGTTGTACACTATCCTGAACACTTAATGTAGACCTTCTTGCATCATTCCTCATACTGCGCAATCTATCTTCAAGTTCTCTAATTGTCATATCAAAACGACTTTCTGATAGATTTTTATCATTAGACTGTACTTCATTAAATTCTTGATCCATTTTGACCTTCCTAAATTCGTTAGCAGCCTTTTGCTGCTGTTGTAATACTAGAAGGTTTTCTTGTGCTTGCCGTGCATCACGTAATTGATTCTCAGCTTTTCTCTTAAGATTAATTAAAGCATTCTGTTGTTCTCTTAACAACTGCACTTTTCGATTAGTAAATTCGACCTTCTCTTCTAATCCATTTCTTTGATATCCTGATATGCTCGGCTCGGAAGCATTATCTAAACCATTTTCTGAAGGCTGAATAATAAAAATGAAAGTTAATAAAGATACAGATAAAAGAGAAAAATGTATCATTAGTAAAAGCGGACACACACCTCATTGTTAGTATTGTAAATATTGTTAAATTTATCCTGTTGACATGCTACGATATCTAGTAGTTGAGAAAACCTTTGCATGTGCTCAGAAACTGCGACATCCATATTGTGATTTTCCTGTTAATTAGTAGTTAATTGTTAGTGAAAGCGTGATAAATTATTCATGCAGAAAAGGCTAAGTCAAAACTGAAAACAATTTTAATTGTAATAGACAAAGTGAATAAAATATTTCGTGCAAATAATTATTCCCACTGTTATAATTCACGATGTAAGAAACCTCTAATTAACATTTTATTTAAAAAATAGAAACATGAAAATGCAAAATAATAGATATATCTTTTTGTGCTTGTTGAAGCTTTATAACTTTCTTTCACTGTGGGCTGAATCATAATTCTAGCTGGTCAAAATGATTTTTCTTTTTTGTAAATTGACTTAAAACTGCCTAAACAAAACGAAGATTGGAGGAAGAGCTTGGTAAAAAATAAGCAACTAAATTAAGGCACAAAAGTTAGAACAGATTGAAGCAGTCAAATCATCAGAATCAGTAATAAATAGACAAGAGTATTATAAATTACAGCAGATTAGAAGAAAAGAAACAGAAACAGAAAGAGGAAGAAGACACTAAACCAACAGTCAAAACAAGAAATAGAAGATGCAAAAACAAACATATTGTAATGCACCACACCAATAAGTGTATTGAATATACCACAGACGGCTTGAACGCCTAGAAAGTTCAACCGTCGAATATGCGAGAAAAGAGGCGAAACTTCTAGGTTCATCGAGAGAAACAAGGAAACAATATATAAAGGCAAGTGGGAATGGAGAGACCAGTTACGCAATGAGTTGTGCTCGGGGATAAATAAATGTGTAATTAGTGATATAAATAAATTATTCTGTTCATATGGAAATAAATAAATTTAGTAAAAATAATTATTAGAAATAAATAAACGTTTTATTAAAGACGTTACAGTATGAATAAAATCAAGATTAGGTTGTGGATAGAAAAGAAAAAGAATTAATAGAAGAGATGAAAGAATTTGAAATACAAATAATGAAGCTAAAATGAAAAGAAAAGGAAACAATAGATCTTTTAGCAAAAGAGTTCAACCAAAAACTAGTAAAATGGAAGTCAGTTAATTCAAAGCTGATCTACAGCATAATCCAAATACAGTGTGGTCTTTTTAAATGAAATAATGGAAATAAAATTGATAATAACAATTTTTGGGAAAATCACAGACATATATAGCGATTTAAATAACAGTGCACCTTTTACACCAATATTCGTAATTTTCCAGTCATATTGGAAAAAGCGGTGATGTCATCGATTTTTTTAAAATGGCAACATAGCAGCACGGATTCTACCTGCTAAACTTCGCCTCTTAATGTAATAAATTATGTTAATTGTAATCATAAAATCAAAAAAAACCTCTGGGAATGCAAAGCATAACCACAACGAACTCTGTTTTGTTACTTTTTTCAGACTTTGGCAGCCATTTTGACCATGTTCCCGAGGTGATATCAAAAAACTAAAAGTACACGTTTGTCCTATTTTTTGATGTAGAATACGATTCTAGAGTAAAAAAAATTTTTTTAAATTTTCCAATTTTCAGCCGCCATTTTGACCATGTTCTTCTCGAAGAGTTATCAAAAAACGAAGATACCACATGGTCTTTAGTTTTTGATGTAGAATCCAAATCTGAAGTCTAAATTTCAGAATTTGACAAAAAATGCAGACATACAGACAGACTTCGCAAATTCAGTAACGACTCCTTCGGAGTTCGTTGAAAAGGATGCTACAGAAGAAATAAAGAAATCAAAGAGAGATAGTTGAGAAGAATTTTGGGAAGAAAGAAAATAATAACAGGAAATTCTGGAATACAGCTAAAGTGCTAAGCGACTGTTTACATGCATTTTAAATTTCAAACTGACATCTAAAGTTACTCCAAAGATTTTTGCTTCAGTGTTATCAGTTAAAGAAACGTTTATTTTTATTTTTACATAATGGGCAACGATATTTTAAATTTGCGGTGTACCAAATAAAACAAGACTGTACAATCTATACTTAAGTACTAAATTGAATGCTAACATAAGTTAATTATGTCAATTATTGTTATGAATAAAACTGGTGGTGTCCCTGAACGCATGATACAACATAAATTAAACACATTACATTGAAATAATACCTAATGCTGCCATAAATTTTTGGACAAGTATATAAATTGAAATACGAAAACTAAGAAATTAATTGTCAAACAATTCATTTTATTAAACTACTATAAGTTACAAATACATCTTGAACTATATTATTCAATATAACCTCCTTTGTTTTTTATAACAGCCTTTAAACGAGGAATCCAATCGTCTATAGAAGCACGAATAATTTCAAGAGGAAGATTCCACGCTTCATTTACTAATTTTCGTTTCAGCAACTCCAGATTTTTATAGGGTTTAGAACACACTCTTAGCTCCAACTCTGACCATATTTTATAATCGAGTGAATTCAGATCCAGACTAGATGCAGGCCAGTCTTCCGTACTTATAAAGTCTGATACATTGACGGTTAACCACTGCTGAGTTGATTTGGCTTTGTGAGCCGGAGCCAAATCTTGCTGGAAAATCCATTTTTGATTTTTAAACATAGTATTGGATAGGGGAAACAAAATTGATGTCAATATCTCTTCCATATAATTTTTGGCATTTGTTTTGACACCCTTCTCACAAAAGTGAACATCTGTAATGCCACTGTAGCTTACGCCAAGTCAAACCATCACATTAGAAGAATGGTGACTGCAAATAACCCTTTTGTTGTGTTTAGGAACAAACTGAGAAGATTAGCGTACACCCTGCTATTTTGTTTGTTAAAAGACTCTTCCACTGTAAAAATTTTTTCGTCGGTGAATAATATATTTTGTCCTTGGGTTAACATATGTCTGGTACATTTTTCTAGTCTCAATTTTTTTAAACGATTATTTAAATAATGTGATGTATACTGTTTATAACCTGGACATGGACCTCGTTGATATTCCAACCTGTAGAGCCTTTCTCTTTTGTGTCCAACATGGATTTCTTCTTATACATTCTCGCACAATCTTTAGTATTTTAGAAGTCCTTGCAGAACGCAGATGCCCACACCTTTTGCGGTCTTCAACACTGCCAATTTCCTGGTAGCGTTAATGGTGTAGTATATGACACTACGAGCAACATTACATTTTTTAAAACTGAAAATTTCAGATGGTTTCTTTCCACACTTTAATAGTTCTATTATAACTACATGCGTAGTTTTACTTGCAGACATTTTTGCAACTGAAAGAGTTTTGACGCTTGTTGATCGAATGTTTGTTTGACAGGCTACTATGATATACAATAATAAAAATGCAATTGCTGGAATCAAAGCTAACCTGATTAATAAAGCATAAACTTCTGCCCAAAGACTTATGGCAGTACTAGGTAATACATTTTTCCTAAACGTTCTGAAGTGCCATTGAGAAACCAGAAGTTAGCACTGTTTTCAGGTGATATATACTAGAGAAGTTTAAATTGGTAAATAAATGGCATTCAAAGAAGTTTCAAGGAAGTTGCATTCTATCAAAAGTGTGTAGAATGTGCTAGAAAGAGACTATTACCATAATATGTGCATTTTTATCTTGTTAAATTTATTAAATTATTGTATTTAACTTTCCTGTAGTAGTCAATAAGTTGATTCTTCTTATGTAATGTTTAATAAAATTACTGATCATGGTTTACTACATATTTTTCCATTAAATCTTTAGTGTAGTCAAACGCAATTATATTTTATTTTATACCCAGTTTATCAATATTCGGAATTAGATAAGACATAGTTCACAATAATTGTTAATGATAATAATATGCATGACAAGGAGGGAAAAGTATATGAAAAAAAATTATATAATTTAAGTGGTTCCAGAAGCAAATTGTGAAGATAAAAAACTTGAAACAAATGACTAATCTACATTTTCTATAATAAAAACCAATCTCAACTCAATGCAATAATTGCTTTAGGGATGGCTGATTGTAATGGGAACAGCTTTAAAGTAAGCAAATACCAACACAAAATTATTGGGCATCAGCCAAATGGTCAATTTAATTTACATGAAATAGACACTGGATAAAGTTTAGCAAGAAATAGAAACAAAAATGTAACCTTTTTATATTATAAATACTGCTTTTCTTGCGTTATTTACTAAAAAAGCTGCCAAAATATACATACAAAGGAATTCTAATAATAAAAAGCAGCATTTAATAAAACTTCCTATTAAATTAGTGTGCTGTTCAACAAAAAGAAAAAAAAACAAAAATTATTTGAATACACGACTGTTTGGGTTAGGAAACAACAGCCATGCAAATCTTTGTATCAACTGGGTTAACTACAGTATTTTATTTTAGTATAAGACATACTTTAAAAATATTCTAAAATATCTTCATTAGCAGCTGATGACAGATGGCTATGAGAAAATTATACTATTTTATACAATGTTACTTCCATTTTATTAAAGCTTATTAATACGTTAAAACCATTAGTTAATGCCAATAAACTGTGTGTACATTTAAGAAAATAAATATTAATAATTATTTAATATTGTTAAAGACTTCACAAGCAAGAAAAAATCACTCCAATCACCTCTTCTACAGTTGGCTCGCTTGACACAATACTTTCATTAATAATTGGATCATCTAATAAAGCCAACAATTTTGCTTCACTATCTTTAAGATCTTTTATCATTTTTTCGAATTGTTCCCTTTCTTTAACCGAAGACTAGATTTAAGATAAAAATAAAAATATGTGATGATACAAAATAATGAATCATAAAAGGTGTACGTTTTAAATATCTTATGATACAAAAATAGAAATTTACCTGATCTTCATTATTTTTAATACTGGACATAAGTGATGTGGTGACTCGCAAATATTCACGTATCTGATTCAGTTTGTCTTCAATTTGTTTCTTATCTGGGCATTTCTTAACATTATCGCATTTTGGTATAGTTCCCACAGAATCTCTTCTAGAATTAGAGCCGCTTGTGCTTGAAGTTGATAGGGTGCCATTTGTAGTACCTACGGTCTAAAAAGATTTTTTTATAGTATTTATTAGTATATTACCTGTCTTGTTCCAACTATACCACTCCATTTTGTCTGTTATCTTCTGGAAGGGGGGTCTCCATCGGATAAGAATTTAATTGGTGGTAGTTTCTTCCAGAATTTCTCGAGTAGTTTGAATAATCGTACCGTTCCCAGCCTAAATCCTGCAAGAGAGAGATGCAAGCCGGTAAAAGCACAACACTTAAGTAGGATAGTTAAAAATAGAGATTTATTTTTAGAAAGGAACATGATGTAAAAAAAGCGTACAGTCAAAACAAAAAACGTTATTATAATGTGCAAAACTTGGCAATACAGTATACTAGATTAAAATTATTCTAAATAGTATACTTAAAAACTTACAAGATTATTTGAAAGGTTACGATGGAAGTCACCCTGATTGGGGTGGGAAGTGTTATTTCTATGTTTAACTTTCGGTACGGTTCCGGTACCTTTCTTGGAAAACATTTTCTTTCTATCATCTGGCATCTTTATTTTCGTTAAAATTACTGATTAAATAAGACACTGATTCCAAACAACTTGTAGTAATTAAGTTATGGGAAGATATTTCAAGCTGCTACATTTTACAATTCTATACGAATGACTTTAATCAGTTTTTACATAAATAAAACTAACATATTCTGATTAAATATAAACAAGGTTTAATTTACTTCTGCAAATATATTTTATTATTTTATAAAAAAATATCACACATTCACTTCATAAACATGACAACTGTCAAATTGGTTAAAATCAAAATATTTGGTAGCGAACGAAGTAAAACAGGACACTGCATTATCAATATTTGCTCAGGTCCGTATTAGATTCTTCTTTCGTACATTACAAATGGGCTCGTTATTCAGTTTTTATTTCTTTATGATCATTTGCAATTCCTGGTTCAAAAGTAGTTATAAATAGATTTTAAAAAAGAATATTAAATTTTCGTTGCTTTGTCTTGCAGTAAAAAATGTTCAAAGTTTCATCAATAGACAGTGCCGGATTTACCATTAAGTTGAATAGGCTCCAACTCTTGTTTATACAAGGTGTTTGGTTCACCGCCGTATATCCGCAAAAGGGTGGGAGAAGACGTGATTTGGAACTTATCTAACCTAATATACTATTATACAAAGTGTCATGGTTTTTGAGATATTGTCATTTTTCATAATTTCACCCAATTGGACGTATTTCCCCATTTAAATGTGAACACCGCACTATTGGAAACTTTTAATTTAAAGGTAATGATAATTTTATAATCTTGCATAGCTACTCTATCAATTTTAGTCAATTCCATCCACTCCTACAAGTGATTAAACAAATCAGAGCCGGAGAAAGTTAAAAAAATTATGACTCTAAAATTTAACTTTTACTTTCTAAGGCTATAAAAGAGAAAAATCCAATGGGCAATTATGTTCAAACATTTTTAAAAACATCCTTGTTCTTTGCCCTTTAAAATCACGTATGACACTTTTAACCACCTGCAGATTCTTAGGACTAATAGGTGACTTGAATACAAAGAAACCGTTTGGCCGCACAAAAGCAAACACGTGATAACACGTTGTTAGTTGTAGGTTTGGCTTTATAACCATTGGTGATGTTGATTTTTGCATTTTCAACCGTTAATTTTGTGATTTTTGTGTGTTGCAGCCTTGCAGGTCCGTATCAGTTTGCGTTGAACTCCACGTTTTATTGCAATCATTGAATTGGACTATTAAAGTGCATTGAATCTACACTGAATTACACTTGTTTGATTGGACTATTAAATGGTGATGGCCCCCAGACGCAATAACCCAAAGGCGTCAAATCTGGTGATCGAGCAGGCCATATTATCGGCCCGTTTCGCCCTGGCATTTAAAAAGTCTCTTACGGCTCTCCAATAGTAGGCAGGGCATCCAAAACATTTGTCGGATCCTATCTAGTGGCACTTCATCCAAAATATCGTCCAAATTGTTCTATAAAAACTTTTTAAATGCCAAATTTTCCAAAAGATGGATAGTGCGAAACGGGCCGATAATATGGCCTGATCGATCACCGTATTTGACACCCTCGGGCTATTATGTCGGGGACCATCACTATTTAATAATCCAATCAAACAAGTGTAGTTCAATGTAGGTTCAATGCTCTTTCATAGTCCAATTAAACGCTTTGTGTTTGCTTTTGTGCGGCCAAACGGTTTCTTTGTATTCAAGTCGCCTGTTAGTCCTAAGGATCTGCAGGTGGTTAAAAGTGTGATATGTCATTTTAAAGGGTAAAGAACAAAGATGTTTTTAAAAATGATCGAACATAATTACCCATTCGATTTTTTCTTTCATAGCCTTATAAAGTAAAAGTTAAATTCTTGAATCATAATTTTTTGTAACTTTCTACGGGTCTAATTTGTTTAATCACTTGTAGGAGTGGATAAAAATGACTAAAATTGATAGAGTAGTTATAAAAGATTATAAAATTATCATTATTTTTAAATTAAAAGTTTCCAGTATTGCGGTGTTCACATTTAAATGGGGAAATACGTCCAATCGGGTGAAATTATGAAAAATGACAATATCTCAAAAACCGTGACACTTTGTATAATAGTATATTAGGTTAGATAAGTTTCAAATCATGTCTTCTACCATCCCTTTTTGGATATACGGCGGTGAACCAAACACCCTGTATATTCTCCAACCTAGGACCCTCAAGTTGTTACAAAAATTATTTTGCGTATATCTTTATTCTTTAGTCTTTATTCACAATGGACGTTGGCATATAAGAGCTGCGTAAAATCCGTAAAACTAACACAATTTGTAAAGTTGAGTTAACGAGATCCAATAATAGCATTCACAAGGTATCTGTGGAATTTTTACGTTGAATAATTTCAACTTTTATGTACATTTTACGTGCAGGTTTAGTTAAATTAAGATTTCTTAAATTGGTCAGTTGATTTCTCTGACAGCGCTTAACCTTATAGGTCTCACCCACCATCGTCATTGTTTTCTTTTTCTACTAAGATTCTGTTTTTTCTTCTCCTCAACAACATAAGCAGTAATAATTGTATTTTACGTTCTTTATTCATTTTGTTGGTTTTGCGTGGAAAGGTTATGTTTAATATTGCGCAATTTCATATGTCAAAACAAAATATCAAACTTAACTTCGCACTTGCGCAATATGATACTTTTCCACGTTAAAATTACGTTCATTGTATACACTTTCCCATTCGTAATGTTTACGTACATTTTACATTTTACGTAGCGCTCATGTTAACGTCCATTGTGAATAAAGACTAATAGTCATAAATTGTTCAGGTGAGAAATCGTTTTCTCGCTTGAAGCTTATAAAATTTGATCATAGAACAACAATGTCCCAAGAAATGTTAACGTCTCTCTCCATTATATGTTGCAAAAAGGATAAAGTAAGAAAATTGTTATTTGAAGACGTAGTGGAAGATTTTGTACGTAAGAGAATATGAAGAATAGTATATTAAAATACAAGTTGCAGAAGGCATCTATTCAAGCACGAATTTGAAATTCCGAAACGAGCCGCATAGCGGCGAGTTGAGGAACAAATGAGTGCTTGAAAGACCTTCTGCAACGAGTGTTTTATACTATTTTTTCTATTTTGCCGCTTTATACCATTTTCTAAATTAAAAAATAAAAATTTTAAATCTAGTGAATTTTACGGTGGTTGGTGACATTTATGTGGCGTAACTTTGGGCGGCTGTGAAAAAAACTTCTTTTTGATTGTTATTTATTAATTTGCTTTGTTCTTTAACGTATGACAGTTCAACGCTACCAACATCAATACAGTAAATTTTAATAGTCTATTCTATCACGCCAACGACTTATTCTAACATTCAAATGACTTATTCTAAACGCAAAATAGAAAAATGTTTGAATGTTTGTAATAACATGCAATGTACTTATTTCAAATAATAATAATAATAATAAGTATTGGTTAACTTAATATGGTATTTTATCATCTTTTCCTATGTATCGTAATGCAAACATGATGAGCCCAATTCTGTCTTCAGCCTAGGGCGTCACATCAAGTAAATCCGGCACAGTCAATAGATCTTTTCCCCCTTTTGTATTACACCAAGGTCCGTTACAGCATATTGCAACAAAGCTATTCTTATTTACAGAAAAGACTTAGAAAGAGGTAAGAACTAGAAACAGAAAGGTACTTACCTACGTTACAGAATCTCATAATTTAAACTTACTATATATTTTCGTAAATACGTATCTAATAGTTAGAAATTCGAAAACCGATTAAAAGTGTTGAATCAGATACAATCTAGACCTTCCATCTTAGAACTATTTATTCAAATCATAATTTTAAGATACAACTTGTGGTATCCCGGTTTAAATTTTAAATTTCGCGCGTTAGAAAAAGAAAATAGGTTACCGGCACTGAATTTTTAAAATAGTCGAGGGAATGGGAGAAGGGTTGACGATAAGAAGGGATGCTGGAGTCTACGGCTGGAGTTTGAAGAAAGAAGAAGCTTTTGAGAGTGCAACATAACTTTACTGTTATGTAAAATTCATTTTTTCGTTCATTATTATTCAAAAATAACATTTTAAGGGTGAGGTGAACTCAAATATCTATTTTTATTTTTATTTTATATTTGTTATGATGCTGAGGTAGGCGAAATTTAAACAGATCTTAAAATTTGCTTGTAAGAAAGCACGTGGCTTTCTTTGTGTTATATTCCGCCAACCTCTTCCATCTCATGTAAATACTTTTAATGTTTATTGAACTGTTCAATGTGTTATTAGTGCAGGCATTTTAGATGTTCTTATGATCAAATATTTCACTAAAGATTTTTTCTTGTGGTTTTTGTTCAAATTGTAAAAGGAAATTAATGAAAAGTTTTTGTGGGCATTTACCTTGTGACCACTGTCAAAGTTTAGAGAATATCCGAATAAAATATTTCTTGAAATCAGATGTATTAAATAATTATAAAACAAAAGACAAAACTAATTGATTTATTCTAGTGTACTAGCATTTGTAATTTGAATGTTCAGATACACAGATCACACTGTGGCACCAGTAAATATTATAAAATGCACAGGAATTTATTAGTCGATGGCTCTCTTTATTAAGTATGAACTGCCTTGATTATACTAACATTTTCATCCGTGGTGGCGTCTGCATACATTAAGGGCTATCTTATAGCGGACGATGTACTCCTTGATTGTGTGTGCGCATGCGTGCGTGCGCGCGTGTGATGTGTAAGTGTGCGTGCGCGTGCCAAAAATAACTACTTAGTATAGTAGAAGTTCCACGTGTACGGCACTGATCTAACCTCGCTCGGCGTTCCACCGTCGTGACATCTATTATAGAAACGCGAACCGCCCTCCAACCTTCACGAGCTAGTTTCCCGCGTTTTTAAGAGTTATTCTACTTCCCCATCTATATACTATGGAATTATCTTCTTTCAACGGGGCGGTGCAAGTGTTGGTTCATTAGCAGTAATGGCAATGGCCAATTGAATTGCAAATGGATATTTAGATCAATGTTGTCAGCAAGTCGTAACCAATAGAGATTACAATTTTTAAGTAATAAATGACCAGACTGTCCAATTTGCGAGTTCATCGTCTTATTTCTAGATTATACCTTTTGGAATTAAAACTTTTATATTGCACCGCATTCACTGACTATTGTTCTAACTAATATTCCTATTTAATATACTTATCTTTTGTGTTCTATGTATCTACGTAACTATATCGAGTACCCGAGAACTTCTGATTGTGCAATATTGTACGCTCGATACAAATATGCACCCTTAATGCAGTCAAGCATCCTGTATCTTGATTCTCCTTTCTCTCATGTCTTACTCAATATGCACTACGGTTATGGAAAGTGAAAAACCAGCCAGCATTATTTGTGACTCTATAGTAATATGACTCAAATTTATCAATTGGACAACAAAACTCTATTTGTTTGTAACTACAATAGCTTTAACTAGACACTTTATTTACATCTCTAATACCTACATTGTATAATATTATAGTATAGTATTTTAATTAAAACTATTTCATGCATATCTCCATCCTAGGATAAGTTCTTTTCTTAACAAATCTGTGACGTATTTCATTTCAGGTCTTCCAATTAAATTTAGATTCTCATTTGGATCAATCAGATGATCATACAATTCTTTGGCTACTGCATTTGTCCAATTTGGCAAAAAACTTGTGTGATTAAAATTCACCCATTCTGTATATCTATATCTTGATGTGCGAATTGAATATCCCATAATTTTTATTTCATTCAATTTTGGTTTATCGCTGTTTGGTTTTATAGTTGGATATGCACCAGGCCTAGGATATTGAGTGAAAACTGCATTTTTCCCTTTGGATTTCTGCAGATCAAAAAAGCACATAAAAGATACAGAAGAATCTGAAATAGATCTGTTACCTTTTTATGTAAAGATGAAATCATCAACGGGACCAAACTTCTTCCTTCTGTGCATAATTTTGAGTTTGTTCCACTTTTTGAGCAAATTTCTAGGCTACCTGAAATCTGTGTAAGATCAACAAGTGTAGGAAACAGATCAACTAATTCCACCAATTCATTAGAAATAATTTCTGAATAGCTTAAACGAGGTATATGAATTATGAATGGTACTCTCGTTGCAATATCAAAATTACTGAATTTTGAAAACTCGCCGTGTTCTCCCATTGACCAACCTGAAATTTATATATCATCTATAATTTAAAGTTTTATATTCTAAATGATTGATTACGTCACCATGATCTCCAATTAATATGGTAATGGTATTATCATCAACTTTTTGAAGCAACTGCCCAATTAAATCGTCAATGTAAGTGGTAGCAGCATTGTAATTTTGAATAATTTTCTGAGTTGTACTATCAGGCATTGTTCCGAATGGAAAACTAATATTTAAGGCTGCAATGTCATCTCTATGGCGTACATCAGTCCACGGGTTCCATGCAACAGTCGGAAGCATAGGAGGTCGATAGCAATTTTTTGGCAGTTTAATATTGTCTAAAGGATGATAATCTAGAATATTGATTAGCATCGTAAAATAAAAACAAATTGTACATATTTTCTATGCTCCTACCTAGATATGAAATAGGAAATCTAAGTGGTACATGTGGTTTATGAAATCCAACCGCCAAAAAATATGGCAGATCTGTAATATTTGTCCGATACTTTAAAAAATCCAGTGCGGCATTAAGAGATTCTAAATCTGGTAAAGTGCCGCCTGGCTGATTTTCTACAACAACGGGACATAGAAGATTTCGGGCTAAACCCTTTTTAGTTGGACAAACTTTCGCTTCTTTGTACTTTTCGGTAGAAGGATGAAACGGCGTTTTGCTCCAACTGTACTTGGCATCATCAGTAAAGTTAGATGAAATTCCCGGATGAAAGACTTTTCCAATGGAATAGGTAAAATAACCGTTTTCTTTGAAATGTTGAGGCAGCGTTGTAAAATTGCCAACTGTATCACGCCAGTAACTGTAGAAATCGTACAAATGAAGCGAATCGGGACGACGACTGGTTAAGAAGGAATTACGACTAGGAGCGCAAAGTGCTTGCTGAAATTCAAGTTGTTTAAGTTAAGAAATTGAGTTAGTATTATACCTACAGTATAAGATTATTTCTACAATTTGATTGTTAAAAACTGCAAAGTCGTTGTAAGTTAGCCGTTCAAACCAAAAATAAATCAATTTTGGTTTTTAAACACGTAAAAAAGAGCAAGCAACGCACTTTCTCTAAAAACCTTGTTGGTCTTATATTAATAACATACGGCATAAAAGTTTCAATTGTGCAATTAGTCCCGGCTGCCACAAGGGGAGCATGGTGGGGCTGTGCATCCTTATAAATAAATGTTTACTCTTTTTCTTCATCATCAAACCGGAAATAACTACGTGCTATGTTACTGTTGTACACAAGATGAAAATAAAAACAAAGATAGGATTGACTGATTTCAGGATCCATCCATTACACCTGTACTGACACACGGGGAGTTTAACTTTAAACCATATGGCTACTGCTCCGTTCCAAAAACGGCTTACGTTCCAGGTTCCAGAAATGATCAAATTCCGTTTACTTGTCTATTATGATTTTGTTATAAAATAACAGCACAAAATCTTATTACGATAGGTGACATCGATATCTTACGGTTTTTATGTCAGACTTTCATTACCAGAGTTAGTTAGAAACAAGCCATAACGTCAAATACTAAACAAAAGCAATAACTCCTACTAAATCTAAGACTTAAAAGAATTTAGCTGTTAAATGTCATAAAATACAGCATTGAGTAGTTGTAGGTCCGCTTATTACATCATGCAAGCACAGACATTGTAGTATTGAATGGTAGTTTTAAATATGATTTTGAACACGTTTTGAAGGTGCATATTTTTCGGTATTAGCCGGCGTTTATGATTGAACTTGTTGCGCGAAACGTATAGGATGACCTACCTTTCACAGCATAGTATTATTTACGGACCTTAGAGAAAAAAAAACTATCGTCGCGACCTCTATTGGAAATTAAAAATACTAATATGAGGATGATCACACTGTTGCCATAACAGTGAAATATATTATCAGAAACAATTATAATTCATAAATGCTTGTATTCGGGAGCAGTGAAGAGTTTTTCCATTGGCAGTACGTCGCCGTGCTAACAGCTCCGGAACACAGTATAAATGTTTATAATCAACTCTGGCAACGTGGTTATAGCTAATGATCGCCCCTTTGATACATCAGTCAGGTTTTGGTAGCGTGTAGTAGATCAGTTGATAAGTATGAACTAATGTCGCTTAATTGAATGTATAAACGTATAAACGCAACTGGCTCAGTATATAGTGCTTATGGGGATCCGCGGTCTGGTAATCATGGATTGAAATAAGACCAAGGTATATTTTAGAGTGACGCGCCCGAGTGAAGTCAGTTTGATATGCACATCATGTAAATTTGTTGGTTGGCAATAAACAACTTTCAATTTTCTCTTTTATTTAACCTAAAAGTTTTCGAAAAGTTCATTAACCAACGAACATATTTTCCTCCCACCATAAATCACAATTTACTCCTTAAGACTCACTGTGTTCAGGAGCAGTAATCATGATTATGCACTACCATCATTGAAGAAAACGCTTTTAAAAGTGTTGCCTTTGCGTTTATGGAAATTGACATTTGCTGCCGATCTTCCAAAAACCTTTCATCGACAGCGCTGCTAATTTATGGTTCAGATGGTTGTTCCTGAACACAAGGATTGATTAGTATGCATGTATTAGTGCATAATGTACAACAAATAAGAGCAGCTAATCTTGGCGATTGGTCGTCATAATTCGTTGTGTTTAGGAGCAAGCGTGGTTTCCAAATCTCGTGGCACGCGACCTTCGATGCGCAGAAGACTAATTTTAGCCGGGCGGCCCTACATGAATGATTTTTACAATTTTCTTTCTCTTTTTTGTGCAGTAAGCTCCGCCTTTTGTGCATTTCGCGTGCCACGAGATTTGGAAACCACATACTAACGCTAATGGTTTCCGAACAATCGGCAGCGAACGTAAATTTCCGTAAACGCAAAAGCAACGCTTTTAAAAGCACTTTGTTTGATGCCGACGGGGTGTAATAATGATTACTGCTCCTGAACACAAGCAATCTATGACAGACAGAGTGATCTAAACAACATTGGTCATGGAAATGAGAACTGCATGAGTGTATACAGGTGTTTAGTATTAGAGCAGCTGGTTGCATAAAGCGTTTTTAATAAGTCATTATTAGCTAGTACAATGTTAACTTTAAAATTTAGCAATTTGATTGGAAAATTCTAAATTGACATCTGATTCTACTACTTCTGATTCATTAATGACGTTCTTAACTTGATAACATAACGCTTTATGCGTTTAGGATTAGGATCAAAGTTTGCTTATGTGTACTACAGGTATCACGAACAATAAACGCGTTGTGTTGAATCGATTCCAGTCAAGTGGAATTATTATTATTATTATTATTACTTTTCACCACCCCTTGGAGATGGTTACATTCTGCTCTATGTATATCTGTCTCTGTTTTCGAATACTCGATACCTTAATTAATATCAATATCCCTAGATCAAAGTTGGAAATTTTACTTTTGGTTTGTTGCCAAAAGTTGTCACACTAGACAAAAACTGTGACTATCAAATATAATATTCGCCAATTGCCCTCTGTGTATATATCGTATGTATCTACCTATCTGTCTATCTCTGTCTATTCGGAAACTCGAGCGCGTAACCATGGATATTATTATTTACGTTTATTCAAAAATCAGATTGCCGTGTTTGAACTGCACCCGCAAACAAAGCTAACACGATTTTTTAACAAATTTGAAACTCAGTCACTTTTTTATTGAAAAACAATGCGATTAAATTAAATTTTATCTAAATCAATACTGCGCCGGACAGAGATGATTTTCGTACTGCACCGAACGGACTACATTTTCATACTGATCCGGCCAGGACTTCTTTTTCGTACTACATTTTAATTAGTTCACTGATATGAAAGTATCGGGTTTCAATTATTAAGTATAAACATCATTGTCGTTTGTACATATTTACACAGTGGCGTACCTGGGGGGGGGGAGGGGCGGTCCGGCCCGGGCCTTATCTGGTGGTGAAATATTAAACAAAAAATGAGGTTAGCTTTAACTGAAAATATGATCATAAGATACTATGACTTCATATGTATGTACTGTAAAAATCATTACCTGTTGTTTCTTAAAGGTAAATCACTTTTTATGCGCTCTTTACAAAATTGTAATAATCGAAGATCTGAAGGCCTCCGACTATGCACTTCTGTGCGCTCGATGCAAACATGTAGTCCGATATTTCAATCCTGAACCAACTGTTCTCATTAAGGATTTCTGTAGTTTTCTATAGTAGAACAGCTGAATGCCAGATTTTTAAAAATTTAATTACCTCTTATCCCCATCGCCTTACCTTCACCCCTCCAAATAATATCAGAAGCTTTCGAGTTTCTAATCGCCCTAAATGAGGAAATTAAATACAATGATTTTTTTCCAACTTTTAGAATGATTTGACATGATATTCGAGTTTGAGCACAGATTACGCTATACGATAAAATTATTTCGTGACAACTGCGCATGCTCAAAACATATGGTAACGCTAAACGAAGCCCGCTATTTCCTTGCAAATAAGGAATAGCGAATACTGTATAACGATAAATCGGTTTATGAGGTTAGAAAGTTGTGGCGTGTACTTTCAAAGTAGGCATTTTGACAGTCACGAATTTATTAATAATAAATGAATAAATTGAAAACGTGTTTTTTAAAATAACCCTTGAACAACCGCATCCATTTATAGATTGTGAAGTTACATTTATGTTGGATTATGTTAACGGTTGTATATTGTCGATTGTTTGCTCACTCTTTAAATGCTACATGCCCGCTAAACTTTTACTGCGTCTGATCCTCTGATCACGTTAACGGGAAGTTCAACGTGAATTTGCTTAAATTCTCTATTAACGATCACTCGTTGAACTGTCAAAGTTTAGATAAATCTATAATTCTTTCATTTAATAGGAGTAAGAGTTCCTGTATACATAATAAGGCTATTAGCGTTCTCTCCGCCAAACGACAAAGAGAGCCTGTGAAGGATGGCATGCTCTACTCATAGGGATAGTTTATGTACGCTAATAAAGATAAAACCGAATATAAGGAAAAACAAAGAACAGAAAAGTCGAAAATAAAATACCTAACCTCATCCACTTCACAAGCGCTCACACAAGGAATTAACCTCTGAACGTTCACGTGATTAATTTTTCAGATCGCCAACATAACAATTAGAAAATACCCTACGAATGACTAGATAAACTATACCTTAATGGTAAAGCATGCCGTGCTTCACAGTGTCTCTTTGTCCCACATTTTCATTTGACGGAGAACGCTAAAGCCAGCATGGATTTTTTGATTTCCACCAAATGTTTGAGAATAACAGACCAACACACAAGATTAATATTTTGGATATTTGAAATTACTTTGTGTTATTATGAAAATTAGATTATCAAATATAAATTTTGGACCAAACATGGTGTCGGTGCTGCAACTTTGCTCAACTTTTATCCTAATATGTATATGGGTACTCTAAAGTAAGTTAGAGCATGGCGGTTTAAATCTTACGTTCTGATTGGTTAAGATACATTATAGTGACCAATCAGAACATAATTATCACATAACCGATGAAAAATTCTATAACTTACTATTTCGTAATTTTCTAATAATCTGTTCTGTTTTGACAAGGCATTGACAGTGACAGTCGATGACAAATGGCATGACAAAGGTTATGTGTTTTTGTCAAAAGGGTGCTCAGATAGAATTACTTTTCGACCGCTCTGTATATTTTAAGTTCGTGTCGTTATCGTAAAATGAACATTTCATAAGAGGGCTAATGAATTAATGTTTTTCGGAATATGATTAATAATAGTCAACAACCACAGAACTATGAATTCTGTGATATCAGTTTTCAGCTCCTTTCATTCGTGCTTTTTTGTGTGAGACGCATTTTTTTCAGTTTCTCTTCTCTTCAGAGCCGTAGTTTGCTTATTTCCTATTTGACCTTCATAGTTTAATTTGACCTTGAATGTGTGTTTGCATCCGTATTAAATATGATTTCAAATTCAGATTTTCGCTAAACCCTAACAAACCTCTACATACTAAATCAACTGCAAAGGTTAATAAAGCACAATTAATACTAATATTAATAGTACCTGAGCAAATGCGTTGGTAAAGACAAAACTTTTTTGGGCTAATTTATCAATATTGGGCGTATAAGCGTTTTTATCACCATATACGCCTAAAGCTGGTCTTAAATCATCAACTACAATTAAAAGTACATTAGGTTGCAATTCTATACTTGGATGCAATAGTAAACTCAAAAATAAATATTGCAGCGCGGTAGAAGTAGAATAATACATTGTTGAAACTTAAAACTTATTTCTTAGGAAAAAACGATAAAGAAATTTCACACCAAGTTAAAGTGAAAATCACAAACCACGAATTTAAGAAATTATTATTAGTGAGATCGCGCAAGAACTGTCATTTTTCATTAGGTTTATGTTGAAAACTTCATTGTGTAATGATAAGGTAAGATGATAAGAAGCTGCAACTTCCGGATATAGCAATATTCAAGCAGGTTTATCGACCGTGGTAGCAGCCCACAGCTCGTCAGTTTTGTTGATGTGCAATCAGCTGATTTGTGTTGTGACAGTTCGAGACTGCAATAAAAAAAAGGGTTACATTTAGAAATTTATTGATTTGCCATTTATATTCCGTTTAACAATAAAATTGTAGTAAATTGTATGAATTTAACAGTGTAAAGTGTTTTCTAAGCTAAACATTTCCATTATATATAAAACACAAACAAAAAATGACGTCATGATTTGTTTGGTATTTGACACTGAAATGACGCAGTTTCGAAAGTAAAATGCTTAAAATAAAGTAAAAAAAGCGTAAGTTTTTAATATTATTAACGCCAAATGCCCTATAATTCTAATTCTTGCATGCTTTATCAATATGAATTACTGTCAATTGGTTAAAATGTGGATAACTCTTTGTCCTTCAAACAGAAGTTATTTTAGTTCCACACCCTTTGTTTGAACATCTTTATATAATTGCTTAGATACACGATATACCCTAACTATTCTAACTGCTCATGTTAAATGCATCATGTATAAATGCAAATATCATCCCTTTCATATTTTGTCGCATACATGAAACTATTATTTCTTTGTTCTCGATCATTTAATAATATTAATGTTTCTTAAATAATTGCAGATTTTGATTAGTTTTTTGTTAATAAAAAAAATCATACATGATGTCTGCTGGATCCCCAAGACGCTCCCGATCTCAAACCCGAACAACACCTGGTTGTAATACTGTTTCACCACAACATGTAACCGATCCAACTATTCTAGATCAGGTGTCAGGTTTCATTAATGAAGTTGCTACTTATAATGTACCATCTGATAGTAAAGATCAAATACAGTGGGCTAGATTTGAACAGTTAGATGCTGATGCCATATTAGATAATGTAAATGGCGAAAAAGTTGTACCTTCTTCGCTTATACTTGTTTTGGGCTACACTACAGGAGTTCAAGTATGCAACTTATTTTATGCAACTATCTATTCATAAACTTACCCTCATTATTTTATTTAGGTATGGGCAATCCCTGCTAATGGGGAGGCTGTAGAATTGTTATCATGGAGA
Organism: Ignelater luminosus; assembly: GCA_011009095.1. Classification (NCBI taxonomy): domain Eukaryota; kingdom Metazoa; phylum Arthropoda; class Insecta; order Coleoptera; family Elateridae; genus Ignelater; species Ignelater luminosus. The sequence goes on from VTPC01090983.1 coordinate 50,844, forward strand.
CATGGAACAATTCGAGTTTTAAGAATATTACCATCACCTTACATAGTTGGCCGTGGTTCATTACAAGATGAATACGCTTCAAAACGACCTTTAATGGCCTTATGTGATACAACAACACCCGGCCCTCATCACTGTACATTAAGTTTTCTTTCGCTTAAAACAGGCGAACAGGTATGCTTTGGTTGGAAGATCTGTTTTACAGTTATTAATGTTTTTTTTTATTAATAGGTTAAGGTTATAAAATTCAAGAATCCAGTTCTTGATGTGCTAGCTAATCGGCGTTCGGTTGTTATCACATTTTCAGAAAGAATAGCCGTTTTTGATGCTTTTACTTTAGAAGATCGACTTACAGTTACAACCTGCTATTTAAGTCCTGGAATCTATCCTAATCCTGTGGCGCTTGGATCAAGATGGATGGCTTATGCTGAGAACAAGCTGATCACTAATAAAAGAAGTAATGGTGGAAATGAAGGAGAAGCTGTTCAGGTAAAGGCATAAAAATGGTGGAAAGTAACTTACATTCATTCTGCAAATGTAGCCACTTTCTATCTGATTATTTAGTCCAGTTTAGTAATTTGTTGTTTGCTCTTATATGAATGTAGGGAATTTCTTGATTAATTATTTAGTGGTTATTATACGCAAATTTCTTTTTTATTTAATTACTGTACTTAGTGACTTTTACTTTCAAATCTTTGTTGTATACCTGGCATTCATTAATTTGATCTGAATGCTTGGAATTGTCTTTTGTTCTTTATCACACAAATGATAATCCAGATGCTCTATATCTATTAATAATTAACTTGCAGTGCTCAGAATGAATAAACGAACCTGTCCATAAATCAAGAAGTATTTCTTAATTTGCTTTAAAAATGTAATTTCTAGTAATTTTTCCTCGTAATAATGGTTCATAAATAACTTGATTACAAACTCATGCAATTTAGTTTTTGGTGAATTATTGAAGAAATTAACTATAACATATAAGGTGTCTAAGCAAATGCGGAACATTTATATCTTCTTTTTTTGCACTTTTAGCAAAATCAGAGGCCGTATTTAAAGTTTTTACAATTTACGTATGTCATCGATTAGAAGCAGTAGTTTCTCTTTTTATTTAAATAGCAGTAGTAATTGTTATTTTAATTGGGCTATTCAGTCACATGTTGTAGTAATGTAATACTGTCGTACGTACAGGGACATCATTAATAGGAGGAAGCCACATGACCACTAATTTAAAAGTAGCGCGAAATTTTACCTTTCATCGTTGGCTACACTCCCACACGAGTATATTTCTAACCTAAAATTACATCGGCGTGCGTACGTTCCGTGGTTTCTTGGTCTCTGTTTTGCGTTTTCTACAGTTTATTTTGTTCTATTTAAAAATCAGTCTTTTTCAAGACTAAATCTGTTTTTTGTCAGTTAATCGAGGTAAGTTAGATTTAACGCATTCAAAGTGTGATAATAAATTTTAAAACTGCATAATTATTTCAGTTTGGAAGGTTACGTTTTTGCAATGCCTTTTACAAGCGAACAAGATAAATTTATTTTAATAGCTCACTATCGAAGTGGAACACAGAATGCAGATGGTTCATGGACCTATTCATTACAATCTTGTATCCAACAATTTGAACAAGCTTTTCCTGAAGTGCAAGTCCACTACGATGCATTTGTACGTCGTAGGCATGATATACTTAAGCGGTTTGAAGAAAAACATTGCATCTGCAAAGGCAAATCATCTGGTAGACCAACCGTATTAACTGATGAAGTTCTCGAGGACATGCAGGTGTGAATGAATCGTAGTCCCCATAAATCCATTAAACGCTTAGCCACTGAAACAGGTAGGAATCTATTTGCATTAAACAAATAATATGTTTTGCTTCATTCGTGTTTTAAATTATTAATTATTTTGAATTTATCACTTGTAGTAATTCAATTGTTATATTAGCAAACTTAAATAAAAAAACTGGCACTGCTATTTATTTCTAAATTATTTACATTCATTAAACAATTTAAACTATTTTAAACCATAATCTAACCAACAACTTTTTCCGCAGGACTTTCATAAGGAAGTTGCCAAGTTGCATTAAAAAAGAAGCTACGAATGCATCCCTATAAAGTGTCTGTATTACAAGAATTGTTTCCACATGATCATCAATTACGAGTTCAATACTGTCAGTGGTTTATGCAACACTTGAACAACGATGACATTAAATATTACATTTACGTCAGATGAAGCATGATTTCATTTGTCGGGATATGTGAACAGCCAAAATTACAGAACCTGGGCCACAGAGAATCCCCACAATTATGGTGTATGGGTTGCGATGTCAAGACGCAGGATCTATGGTCCATTGTTTTTTAATGACACAATCAGTGGAGAAAGATACCGAGATAATATTTTAACATCTTTTATTGAACAACTATTGGATGATGAAATCCAAGAGAGCTACTTCCAGCAAGATTCGTTATTTGGAAGAGTTCTTTGATGACCGAGTGATTAGTTGTGGACAATGGCTCCCTCGGCCTCCCAATCTCACACCAGTAGATTTGTTTTTATTTGGGCATTTGAAGAATAATGTTTACAGGCACCGTCCACAGAATATTGACGAATTAAAAGAGGCCATACAAAATGAAATTAATAATATATCACCAGAAACCTTAGTTTCAGTTTTCAATAGTATCAAAAATAGAGTTCGGTTATGTTTAGAGAAACAGGGTGGCCATATCGAACCATTTATGTAATTTGTACATAAATTGCAATAAAATGTAAAATAACTAAATGAAATTGTAAAATTTAGGATAAATGTAAGCCATTATTTTTAATTAAATTCTAGTAACCTGCTACCTAATAAATTATTTTTTTATAAATAAATTATGGCAGCTGAAATAATTGCGATTTTTAGTTCTGTTATCTAGCATACCTAGTTCTAAGTATTATGTTACATTAATTTCAGAAAATAAAAATTACACGTCAATTATTAATCTTTAATTATTCCCAGAACACGATTGTGTTAAGACGACTGCCAAAGTGCCGATTTTGATAAATGGTTTTTTAAATATAAAATTAAACATTTAATGACTGTTAATGATTGAGTATGTATATCATTTATGCATGCATAACTATACAAAAAAATTCAATATTAAATATTTAGTTTTAAATTTAAATGAGTTTGAACTTCAAATATTCTTTAAATGACCAGGTATTGGTGCGCTTACCCTACCTGCATAATTATCTTTTTATGAAAAATCCTTCATAGTGGACAGTTAAATTTAATAAAATTGAAAAAATAACAAAAGCTCTTGTTGAACAGCTACATCAGCATTGTTTGGGCCTTGTCTAATTCTTGTTTTTAAAAATATCTTCTATACATTGTCATTTTTTAATTTTCCAATTTTATATATAATTATCTTTAAATATTTAAGTTTCTAAGTAGTTTCATCATATATCCAATACTACGCCACTGGAAAACTACATAATTCTTTATTACAACGGAGCTGCCAACAGTGCAAGATGTGTTGCCTAACCAACAGTAAATTTCGTGGTCACGTGGCTTCCTCCTATTTATGATGTCCCTGTATTATATGACAGTTGTATTATTGTTTCATCGAGATTGATATTTATCATTGATATTGAAATAAAATCTGTTGGTGGAAAATTTTAAAGAAAATGTTTATCCTTTAGTATAAACTTTTTACCAAATTAATACCACAAGAAGATTTTGTATTAAAAGTAAATACAGACTTGTGAAATGTTTTTCTCTGTTGAGTTTCTTGTTCCTTTGAGAATTCTTACATCCAGGTGCTAAACATTTTTTCATTTTCTTTGCAAAATAAGTAATATTTGAAGCAAAAACTTAAAAAAAATTGCAAAATGTAGGTTAACCTTAGTTCAGTCCCATCAGTACCTTCAATATGGTGGAAAATGCCACATTGTTTGTGGGTTAAACAATCTATTTATCTCTTTCTTATCAATTACAAACCATATCTTTCATTTTTATTCATTATTCATTAACCTATAAGATGTCACATGCACATTCTGTATAGTAGACAACATTATTTGTCATGATAATAAAATTTCAGTATGAATATAACACTTCATAATTTTAGAATTACCAATATTTATTATTGTATGCATTTATCACAAAATAATTATACAGGGTGTCCCGAAATAACACTGACAATGCTTAACCACTGATTCTGGGGAACATATGACGATAATTCATCGAAAAAAAAGTTAGGTGAAACGTATCTCGTTTTTAAGTTATAAGTTAACACAACTTTTTCTCAACTTTTTAACTGCGTTTCACTGAATCTATGGATTGTAATGAAATTTGGTATGTTGCCTTGTGGGGTTAACATGATCTTTTTCCTGAGATATCGATGAAATTAATAGTTTGGATCACAAAGTTTTACATACACAGCTCTCTTTGAAGGCCTAGAACTGTTTTTATGGGCAAAATTTTAGAATTTGGCTCTTCAAAGATAGGTGTGCTTTTTAAACTCTGTGTTTCAAACTATTAATTTCATCAATATTTCAGGAAAAAGATCATCTTAACTCCACGAGCCAACATATCAAATTTTATTACGATCAATAAATTCAGTGAGATGCAGTTCAAAAATTAAGAAAGAATTGTGTTGACTTTGACAGCTTATAGCTCAAAAACTAGAAACTTTTTACTGAACCTTTTTTCAATTAATCATCGTCATTTGTTCCCCGGAATCAGTTGTTAAGCATTATCGGTGTTATTTCAGAACACCCTGTATAATGAAGGGAAATACATTGGAATAAAGAACACAAAAGAGCTAATTAAGATATTTAAACTATGACCAAATTAAATAATATTGATAATACGATTATAATAAATATACAAGTCTTGACATTATTCAAACAATTTTGGAAACCTCACTATAATTCCAGATGATATGTTCTAGCTTTTTAAATTGTGAAAGACTTCTTTGGTCTGAATATCTAGGCATATCTTCTTTCCAATGCTCTTCCAATACAAGAATCATGCCCTTTTCTTCACTGTTGCAAAATATGTTTAATTAATAAACATAAACCATAAGAAAATGTCAGTACTAACAATTTTTAATGTTATGACATTTATGGTACAACTATTGTTAATAATAGAAAGGCAGTATGCGTTTAATGCACTTTGATCAAAATTTGTTTAACCTTATTATGACAAAATCTATGATATCCTTGAAAAAAATACTAGTGTATACAGCGTTCACGATGTTTATGGGTCATATATGGCTGTGGAAGAATGACAGTTTCAGTATTGTAAACTGGGCTGTTTATCTATTAATTCGGCTTGTAAAATCTTATTGACGCTTAATGTGCTTTAAGGTTTTATGACAGTTTAACCTCATGCCATTGTCTTTTTTTTGTAAATCTGTAAATATAAGGAAAATTTGATTTCTTTTAAACAAAACAAAACTAATCGGTACTAAATGTTTATGCAAAGTTTTTGATCGTGCAACGCCAAATGCAGTCGCAATTACAACAATTTGCAAAAAAAAGAAAACACTTCCAACCTAACAAAATGAAAACATGGCCTATTACGACCCAGAAATATTGTGAATGGAATATAGTATGTGTTGCATATTTCATATTAGTGGATAAAATCATCACCCTGTATATAAATTTAGAATTATTTATACTGGATGGCAAGAAAATGCGTCCTGTTTTGAGGATAAATACTTCATATGTGAGAAAGGTATGAGAATGAACTTTGACTTTTTTTTTAATTCAAAGGACTAAAAAATGTTCTTGTGAAGTTTCACTTCTTAATCTTGGAAAAACAATGCTGTTCCATAGTTTCAATCTTGGAAGTTCAAAAAAACAGATTTTCGATGGTACAAACCACTGAATTTTTAGTTGTATGCTGTTCTCAAAACAAATAAATAAGGTAAATGTACCATTTATCGACACATTAAGAGATCATACAGTGTTGAGTATTTAAAGATGTAATAGAATATAAAGCAATAGTCATCAAATTTTCAGTCATGTTTCCTTGATTATTTATAATTCAAGTAGAACGTAAATGAACTATCAAAAGTTCAGAGATTGCACCGAATTGACGTTTAAACCATCATTCAACAGTAAATTTAGTATGTCGTCGAATGAACTTGAACGGCACAAAGTTATTTTGCACAAATATAGTGAAAATCATAATCGCTCATATTCAAGCATTAGCTAAAGAGCTTGGATTACCAAAAACTATGGTGTAGATGGTGATTCAGCGGTTCAAAGATTCTTTAAGTATCGATAGGAAACCTGGATCTGGAAGACCAAGCGATCCGAGTGACCCAAAAATAGGGAAATTAGGTTGGAGAAGTGATTTTTTGATTACGCAGGGGAGCATAAACGAAGATATTTCTATTGAAGAATGTCTGAAGAAACGTCTCTTACCATTTATCAAACAACACAAAACTTGTCCATTGTCTTGGCCAAATTTAGCCAGTTCACATGATGTCATGTACAAGATTTTGAAGTTACCTTGGGGATAAAACAATGAGCGGCTAAATCCGCGACACTGCTCCTAGAACTGCGCATGCGCGGCATTTGTCTTTTTTAATTATATATGCGGCGGGAAGTCAATTGATTTAACCTCAAAAAACATTCAAAATAAGATTTTTTGTGTTGTTACTTTTGTTAAAGTAATCTTGAAATAATGCCTGTCAAGTATTTAGTATGTAATAAAACTTTCACCCAGCAGAGAAATTTAAATAGGCATTACAAGAATATTCATAGTAAAGACAGCAACTGCATTTCTTATGGATTTAATGTATTTAGTAACGGTTGTGAATGTTCTTTTAAAACTTTGCAAATTACAAACCATTCTTTTTATCCTTGATTGATTAATTTTTAATAGATATAGTTTTTAATTGATAAGAAAAAGATAGATAAGTTTTGTTTACCCTCAAGTTAAGCTCAAAATTTCATATATGACATTGCGCACATACTCCCTATTCAACTTTCAACTTTAATGTAATTTATGAATATTTCTGGATTATGTTATATCTCTACTTAATTCTCATAATTTCTGGTTAAGGAACAGATTCAGTAGTTTCATAAGAATTAATAGAGTTGATAAAAAAACGATAGCTAGAATGATTACTTAGTTTGAGCAATAAAACGCACCTGCAATAAACTTCAGTGGTTAGAGCTTCTGAATGGTGGGTAATGTTTGTTCATTTATTGAATAAATTGTATGCTGGTATATCATTTTAATTTTTTTATAGATACTCATTCTCACATCTCTCTTTTATCATATCACAATTAAATGTATTACAAGTAGTTAATAGATATTCAAAAGTACGGTTGCATGCAACATGAAAAATACATTTTTATGTTTATTTATGAGAGCAAGATAGAAGTCAAAAGTTCATTATAAATACTTTTATTTACAGAGCTATACAGCTACAGTTTTACATGCAGCAAAATCTTTAGGCAAAGGACTAAGAGAATTAGGCGAAACAGTGGCAAGTAGTTTAACGGGCAACTCATCATTTAAACCGGGGACTTCTCCAGGAAGTTCTCAATCAATAGGAAACACTATAGCAGACACTTTTCAAAAAGGTGTCGTTACTATTTTAGATATTGAGGTATATCTTATTTTTTTTAATCATATTGGTATGTTTACAATATTTTCTTATAGAATCAAGTTATGGATGATAAAACTCTTCAAACTGAAGGTGTTGTAGCTCATTTTGTGGCACATACAGAAGCAGTTGTATGTCTCGCTTTTGATCCTAGTGGTTTACTCTTATTAACAGCAGATAAAAGAGGTCATGATTTTTATCTTTTTCGTATTCATCCTCATCCAGGAGGCCCATCCCTGGCTGCCGTGCACCATCTTTATGTGTTACATAGAGGAGATACTACTGCAAGAGTACAAGACATGTGTTTCTCTCCTGATTCACGATGGGTTGCAGTATCTACCCTTCGAGGCACTACCCATGTTTTTCCAATAACACCATATGGTGGAAATGTAGGCGTTAGGACGCATGCTACACCTCATGTAGTGAATAGAATGTCACGTTTTCATAGATCAGCAGGCTTAGCAGTGGAAGGAAGATCAAACAGTCCTGTATCCTTATTAGAAGCACCAATTAATTCTAATTTGCCATATAATAATCCAAGATTGCCACCATATCCTCATCCAACAATTGTGCATCCTTTAGAACAAATTAGATTATTTGTACAAAGTGTTGGTAATATTCAACAAAGACCACTCTCAGGTAATTAATTGTTCGTTTATGTCTAGTTATTGAAAATAATTTATGTATAAGCATTTGCAGGTAGACCACGTTTAAATTCTTCTTCAGAAGATAACATTCAGGTAGCGCATAGGCTTTGTTGTTGTTTTGCTCCACCGAGGGCTTGGTTTGATAATGTAACTCCTTCTCATGAAATGCCTATAATTAAACAACAAGCAAAACCAGTAGAATCTCTTTTTATAATGTCCTGTCATGGAACGCTTTTACAGTACGATCTTGATCCACATCCTATTGCTTCTGTACCGAAAGAGAAAGTGTGCGATGAAACTCCTATTGCATTAACAGTGCAAGCAAAAGCACAATGGGTTTTGCAACGTCAGTTGCATGTACCTGATGTGCCTTTACCAGTATCTCCTCAAAACTTAAATCTTTTGCCTCAAGATGTTCCACTATTCAAAACCTCAAAACCTAGTCATTTGGATGATCGATGGTTGTCTCAAGTAGAAATTATTACACATGCAGGGCCACATAGACGTCTTTGGATGGGACCCCAATTTACGTTTAAAACTTATACAACAACAAATGGGTATGTATTACTTTTGATTTTTTTAGTATAGTAATATAAGAAGCACATTCGTTTCACTTCACGAAGAAAATCTTGAACATCCCACTGTTGTTTTTAGGAAATTATTATTTAAGATTTTTAAGGTTTCGACTTCTTGTCTGAGCATATTTGAATATTGGGTTGTTTGCAATAGCAATTTAGGGCATTATTCTGTCTGGAGAAACAAAGCGTCTGATTAAGACTGAAAAAGTAAGGAATAGAAGAAAAACACGATTGTCACAACTTCTATTGGAGATTTATAAAACTAGTTTGAGGGTGTTCATTGGATGGTCACCCTGTTGCCATAATAGTAAAAAAAATTGTCAGAAACCATAATGTTATAAATCTTCAGATTTGGAGATTTATAGTCAGCTTTGGCAACGTTGGTTGTAGCTGATGATCACCTTCTCTTCTGCCATTTTGACGAAATTTAGCGCCATCTCTTGGTTGATGATTTTCCCCTATACATAAATACATTTTGTAATAATTGTTTAATAAATTCCAAAGTTAGTATTAATAAACTGATTTTTATTTTAAAATGATTTTAGTGCAACAGTATTTTAATAGCTAATTCTGTCTTTTGGTATCACCTTATCTTCTCTTTCTCTTTCTAGCACTCTAGGTATTTTATCATTTCTGGCAAGATCAAGTCATGCCCTTTAGCTTTACCTAACTTGAGTTTTTTTAATGCATATTTTAGCTCATTGCTGCTAATATTCTTACCATCTTCTTGTGCATTCTGTATTACTTCTTTTATTGTTTACTTCTATTACTTGTCTCACTTATATATTTACTCATTACTTTCTAAAAGTTCCTCAAAATATTCTTTCCATCTGTCTATGCTATTGTCTTCATCATTTAGAATATTTTCAGGTCCCAGTAGGCTATGAAAAAAGTCATGTATTACTTTGTTTCATTTTCAGTAAAATTATTATCTGTCAAATTGACAATTTGCATTAGAAATCGTCAGTTTGTTGATGTAGTAGTAAGATCATGATGGTCATCAATTTGCTTTTATCAATTTGACATTTTTAAGATTATTTCAATTTCATATAAAGTATAGCTAAAAACATATGTATGTCAATTTTTGTTCATACTGACATTGCAATGATTTTTATCTTTGCTAAATACATGACATGTTATGCTGGACATATACAGTGTGTCCACATTTCGATGCTCACTATTGGGATCTTGGAAATTGTAAGAGATACGAAATCGGTTAAATTAGAAAAGATTTGGCTATTTTGGAGATCAGTTTACTTAAAAGTTCATGGCTTACTAGATATTTGCTAAAAACGAAATTATCTTATTTTTTTTTTTTAATAAAAAGCATTTCCCACTTAGTGTGCCATGGCTTTAAACATATGAAAATCATTGATTTTTGTCAGATAAATTACATATGTTATGTAACAATTGCTAAAACAAAACAAAAGATGCTTTTAACATACTTGACTGAGCATTCACAGATAGCATCAAATCAGCAGCTTATGCCCCATAAAAGCATATTTATTTTGTTTTAGCAATTTTTGCATAACAAATGAATTTCTTTGATAAAACTCCACGACTTTGTGTGTTAGATGTCATGGCACACTATGATGAAAAATGATTTTCACGTCATAACTCAGTAAAACAAAAAAAAATAGCTACGTCAAACCATGCATCACTAAAAAGCATTTAAGGGGTGCAGTTCAGTAATATGGAAATCAAGTAGGCGTTCCATTAGAAAAAATTTGGACTTACATTTCACCGCCGAAGTAAAACAAAAGACAATTGCAAAAATAATTTTTTTGTGTTTTGGAGTAAATTCTCTAAAACACCTTCTTTGCTGTTCTTTTCTATCTTTGCTCGTTCCTGAGATATTTCACTTTAGAAAAAATAAGATAATTTCGTTTTTAGCAAATATCCTGTAAGCTGTGAACATTTTTGAAAAAACAAAAGCATAAGTAAGCTGATCTCCAAAATAGCCAAATCTTTTCTAATTTAACCAACTTCGTATCTCTTACAATTTCCGAGATCCCAGTAGTGAGCATCGAAATGTGGACACACTGTATGCTTACTAGCTAGATCATAGCCTGTTTGATCAGATATTTTTTTAGACGCCCGATACTTATCAAGAGCTAATAATATCTAACTATCAAATTCAAAAGTATCTGTGGCAAAAAGACAGTCTAGTGTTATCAAACAAAAATTCAGAAGTGTACTAGAATATGAAATTTGTTTGTTTTACTTCTATGTTTGCTTCATCTTCCACACTAATCTATAATATTTCAAAAGATTATTTTATTTCAATTCAAAGTTGATTTTAAAATATACATTTCTTCGTACTGTGTTATTACACAAGAATTGAAAGAACAAGTATTTTGTTCTTTTCAGCTCACCGGTATCATTAGAAGCTCAGACTGTAGACGTGGGTCGTTCAAAACCGGTTAATATGCCCGTTAGTACAACGTATCCTATTCTCATCGAATAAGGTTCTGTTAGCAGCTGTGAGCAGTCACCAAAACTGTTAGATACATATCAGCGCTTAGCAGAAGAAGTAGGTGGTGCAGGCGAATCGCAGTTAAAAGAAGATCTTGCAGATGCCATGTTAGAATCACCGGGAGTTAGAGAATCTGGTAAGCATTTCAATAATTCTTTAAACAAAAATATTAATGTTTATAGAATTTTTTTTGAATAAATAAGTTTGAAATTTATAGGCTCACTCAGTGCATTAGTTTATAATAATTATTTGCATTAATGTGCTTTCCTTTTTTTACCTTATATTTTTTCTTCATTGCATTTGTACAGGTTTCTACACAATGTTCATTTATGCTTTATTATCTTTATTATGGAACAGTGCTTACATGAGTTTTTTGTTTAATTTCAGTTTTTTAATTGCAAAAAAACTCGTGGCGGTACATATGCTTTTGCTATAATTTTAATTTCTTTTAAGCGGTATTGGTTCTGGCTAATAGGGGCTACTAGTGCATATCAGAAATAGCCAAAGGCAGGCAAAACTGACCACTTAGACCGTAGCGTGTTTGTGTGCACCCTAACCATCTTATTTCATTTTATTTATTTCATTTTTATTAATGATCACATTAATTCAAATTGCTTTTTTTACTTTTTTTCATTTTATAAAAGTCTTTAATGCAAAATAACACACGGGAGAATTATTGCATGACAGCATGAACCCCATTTTCTTGCATCGTTTGTAGTTAATATCAGTAATACCTGCCATTGGCTTTTTCTGTTCAGGTGGGAGATGCGTGATTGTATCGATGAAACCTCACACAACCTGCGTTGCCAAGGTTGTAAATCCATTAGGAACTGTGGTGACAATTCATTCAGATGAAGATAATGAAGCTGAAATCCCAGAAGATGCAGTGATACATGAAAATTGTGACGAAGCTCTCTTCAGACCTGTTGTTACTCCCAAACCTGTTCTTTATGCTGATAATAAATTATCTCAAACTATAAGTAAACCTAAAGTTAAAAGTATCACCAACTTAGAAACTAATAAAGTAAAGCCTGTGGAGAATATTAAAAACGAAGTTGAAAATGGCAAACGAACTAAAAGCAAAACTGATTCATCTGTGAAAATTCGTGAAAATGATGATAATGAGTATGGTAAGGCAAAAAATATATTTCCTAGTGAAATAGAATCGAAAACAAGAAATAAGAACAATAGAAATGAATCAAAATACCAGAATAAAAGTGAAGCTAAAATCGATCTAACCATTTCAGCAGTGGAAACTAATGTAAAGAATGAAGAACAAAGCTTATCAAAAACAAGAACTTCAAAGACTGCTGAAAAAGCTCAGAAAAATGTTAGTAAAGTTGTAGAAAGTACTATAAAAATTACAGAGCCTCCTTCAGTGATGAATGAAAGTATTGAAATAATTTCACATTCGAAATTCACAGATTTTAATGCAAAAGTTGTAAAACCAACACCTGTGGTCACTTCAAAGAAATCAAAAATAAAGTCCAAAATTTCCATTACATCAGATAAAGATAGAGATAGAGATAGTGATGGTGAAAAATCAGTTTTGCCTGTGCAAGAGAATTTAAAGAAATCTGAAGTTAGTTTTAAAGTAAACTACAATGATGCTAACCAACCAGTTTTAAAGACTTTAATTACAACACCTGATTTAATGGATAGCATTGACACTTTTAATTTTCCTCTTACATTGAGTAAACCCAAAAAAGGTAAGATTCAAGATGAAGATTTGTTTGATTTCCCATTACTTTCTAAAAATGAAGATTTAGTAAAAGAAGAAAAATTTGAAGATGCTAGAGATACAGCTGAATTATTAGAATCTTTTACTGCATTAAAGATTGAAAAAGATGCAAAATCGTATAAATCTGGAAAATATCAAGGACTGGAACCAGATGAAATAGTTTTTTCATCTGAAGAAGAGAAAACTTCTTCAAAAAAACCAAGAAAACCTAAAACTAAACTGGGTGTACGTTTAACTAAAAATAAGGATACAACAGAAAAGGACAATGATAATTGTTCTGTGGAGTTTACTATTTCAGCTCCTAGGAAAGGCAGAAATAATGTGATATCAACAAAAGAAGAAGAGAAGTCAACAATCTTGGATTTATCAGAAAACGAGAAAGTAGATAATTTTACATTAGATATGCCAAAAAAATCATATTCTACTGTTGCAAAACAGAATTTATTTGAAATTGATCCTCATGAAGATGTATGTGATTCAAATATTTTATTACCAGAACAGGTATATAAATCGAATGAAACATCTAAAGCACTGGAGGAATTTGGTCTTTTGAAGATTGATAAATCGTCTGATGATGAAAAACAAGAAAACTGCAGTTCCCAAGCGGAAACTACTGAAAGTGATGATTCTACTGGTAAGGTAATTGCAATGGATACTGAAGAAGACAGTTGTCAGCCTGAAATTGCTAAAAGTACACGACAAGGTTCAGAGAAGACTGTAAAATGTAAATCCAAAAAGAAGAAGAGATAAGATTTAATATGTTGCAGTATTTTATCAATAATTAAAGTATAACTCTTAATATATTGTTCGCTATTAAAAGTATTTAAGTATATAAAACATAGAAATTACAAAAAAATTGTAAAAGTGTTCAAAATGTTACTATTTAGCTATTTAGCCATGACAAATTTTTTAAGGGCAAAAATAATTTTTAATCCTTTCATGACTAATGGATCATATATTGTAATTCTTTTTTCTTCAATGTCAAACGATTAATATTAGAATAAATTAATAAACACGACCATGAACAAAATATATTAAAGAATTCACTACTATACCAACAAAACATCTGCACTTTTAATATGTCCAAGCTAAAGTAACACAGCTTTTCTCAAACTGTATGAACATCAAGTTGAATTTATTAGTCATTAACTTGAAGTTTACATTTTTTTTGCACATTGTACACTAATTTTAAATACACTCTCTAGCCAATATTTATTCTTTGAGATTTTGTCATCAATTTAACTATCAAATTCTGAACACATGTTCTGTAACTTAAAATAAGATGCTCTTGTCTGATTTTCTTTCCTTGCAATAGTAGTTACAACCTTTCAAAAGCGAAGCTTTAAAATGAGCTTTTTCACAGAACAGTGGTTAACTTTTGATGATTGAATTTGATGTCACCTTGTACAGCCCAATAGCATTTTATATAAATAATTCTGTAATAAAGTTGTGAAAGGATTGAAATTATATATTTTTTTAGATTTTCATTAATAGATTTACTAACTTATTTGTAAATTATTTAATTCCTGAATTAATGTGTAATTAGTTATTATCTGTTTCATTAGTTTAAAAATTGAAAAATAAAAGGAATCAAGGTAAAATATCTCTAAAAAGAACCAACTTATATTTATACAGTTAGGACAATTAACTATTGTCACCATCTTTTATTTTTAATTTGTTTAAAATTTAAATTAGGTATAATATTTATTGGGAATGTTTTGCAGCTTGAAAAACATGAAAACAAAAAAGACAAAATTAGTTTATAGTTTTCGAATGTTTAAAAAGTAAATTTAAAGCTTTAATTGTATTGTGAAATAAAGATTATTTACGCAACGAAATGACATTGGAAGATTGTCCCTAATTTTAAAAACATGATAATACTATTATTACTATTATGACAAATTTAAGATATAAAATTAGTTAAAAGTTCAAATTATGATCCATATCATATGAATGAATATTTTCAAATGATGGTAGAAATAATAAAAACTAAATAAATAAATGCATTAAAGAAATCACTTTCGTGTTTATTATTTTTATTATTTTTTTTTGTTATCATGAAAGTACTTCTTTAGTACTAGTGGTAGCTCCATCAATAATAAATAGTAACTTTTGAGTATTTAAATAATTTATACCTACTGTTTTCTATTTTTAACTTGAAAAATTAAAGTGCCAATTTTAAATTGTTGTTGTAGTGCAATTTTTATAATAATTGTAAATTGTAGATTTCTCTCTTCTTGCTTTTATATGTGAGCTGCCACTATTATGATAGTGTATTAATTTTTAATTTTAAATAATTAGTTAAATTTTAGTAAATTTATTTTTTATTTTTAGTTAATTTTAAAACAATATTTGTGTACATATTTGTTCTAAAATGTGCAACATTTTTTGTTATATAGTGATAGATTTTACTTATATTAATTTATCATTAAAATTATCATTATAATTAAATTTCATTGTAATGTAGTGTATCATTGCCCATTTTAACGTTTTTAGGTATAACAACAATAAAAAAACCAAAAACTACTTTATGTTGATTTTTTATTAAACTACCCACGATTTACCATAACGTTAAAAATTTCAATTGTATGAAAATTTTATTCATCACATTTAACATCCTTTTTTTTTCTTACATGGTAATATTGCATGCATTGGAAAATCATGGGAAGTATAGTTTAAGATACATCTTGCATTTTATTAATAAAACTAATTATTACAGGTGGTGAACAAGCAGCAGAATGCATTTATCGTGATGGCGAAGATTTAAGTTCAACAAGCAGTTTTAGTTCAGCAAGTCGTGCATCACCATCACCTTCTTATAGTGGTGAGAATCTATTACATTTTCCAGGTGATTCTAGCAGTTCTTTGTAGAGAAGTTTTCGATGTATGAAATGTATTTATCCATGAAGATCTTTTTTATTTAATTCTTTTCTGTTTCTTAAGCAATGATTTTTTTTATGGATAAACAAGTTCCTTGCCAATCAAAAGCGACCTTATATTTTGATAATAGGTAATTAATTCATTTTTGTACTGATTTTTTTTATTGGATTTATTAATAATGGAATCTAGGAATCTTAAGTTTGCATTTTTGTTTTAGGAAATATTTAAATGTGGTGATTATTTCTGATAATTAATTTTTAGTAGTTAAGTTGATAAACCAATATTTTGAATTATACTTTCTGGTTTGATAGCTAGCATAGTATTTGTTTTTGCTTTTTTGGGAAATTGTTATTATTAAAGGAGTTTAATTAATTAATTAATACTGTATTTTCTCGAATATTCCACACCATACACATAAAACCATTGTTACTTTCAATTATGTATGTCTTATTGTTAGTTGTGAAAGGTATCCCATCATTATAAAAGTGGAGGATTTTCTCTTACGTTAAGTTATGAACATGTTACTATCTAGATAATAAGCAAAATTATTCTTTTTAATGTTTTGTGTCATAAAAGTTTGCATTATTTATATATTATTCAATTAGTTGCACTAATATATACAAGTCAACATGATGTAAGATATGAATTAGCTTATTTGGATGAACTTGCATTTGTTTAGTGTACAATAATCCAAGTTTCTTGTTAAATTCTTTTTAACATTTTTCTTCTTGTCTCACATTGAATGTGTTGACTATATGACACATCTGCCCTTGTTTAATTTAGTGAAGTAACGACAAACCCATTAAAATTATTTTTTAAGGTTATGTGTATTTTCTATAGGCGTTTTGTGTGTGATGTACAAAAGTGGGAGACTGAAAGTACAAACATTTTTGTGTTCAGGAGCAAGCAGCAGTTAGCAGCGCTGTCAGTGAAAGGTTCCTGGACAATCAGCAGCAAATGCCAATTTTCATAAAGGCAAAGGCAATACTTTTCAGGAAGTGGTAGCACTTGAATCATAAAGTTCTTGAATCAGTGATTCGTTCACTAGCAGTATTTCATGCAGCATTGTAAAAAGTGCTTTTGTACTTTGCTGCTATTTGTATTTGAAGTTAGGAATAAGTTGTTGCATCGGAAATGATGTTTATATAGAGAACAGGTAGTCTTTTAAATCTGTGGCGCGTGCAATATTAAATAGTGGGGTATAGTTATTAATTAAGTGATTACATAATCATTGATGCTGGCAGCATGTAGGCCTGATTACTGCTTCTGAACACAAGCATTTACCGATTCACTGATTAACTATGTGACTCATTTACTCTTAAAGTTTGTACTATTAAAAACAAACGAAAAGCTAATGTGAACAATACGTTACACTCAAATTGAATTCACTATTGTAGATAAACATAACCTTGTTTTATCTCCAATGTCTCGCAGAAAGTCACATGCCACAAGACGTCTGTAATCATTGGCATACTCAATTATTTAAAACTATGTTGTTTCTTTTTTTAATAATAGGTATTTCTGTTCTAAAATTGTGTGCAAAGAATACATTTTTTATTTCTAATATCTGTCGCATGCTGGATGGATGAATATTATTTTCTCTACTTTGATCTCGTGTAAAACACATTCTTATGATTTTGCTTTCCACGTTAATTAAAATTGTATAATTTTCTCAAGACAGCATCAGGTGGGTAGTATACATTTATTTAGTGATATATTTTAGAATAATCTATGCTTGTGGTCTAGCTTTGACGTAGAAAGAGTAAGTTCAAAAAATCAAAGTTACCACCTGCAAAATAGTTTTATTGATTTAGGAACTAAACAGGTAACTTGAATGAATAAATTATCACTGATAAAAAAATGGACGAAGAAATCAAAAATACAATACAATGAACAAGAAATAGAGGAAAATATGAAATGCTAAAACTTATATAGCGTTTGCCAATGGGAAAGTGAGACAGAGCTCATCTTGGATAGACCCAAAATGGAATCATGACGCTAATAATGTACTGACAAGAACTGATAAGTCTTTTTTGGCCACAAAGTATTTATAATATCATTTGATGTCATCTTAACCTCATATTCCCAGCATTTACTTGCATTATTTCGACCATATCGGTTGACGCTGTTCTCTTAGAAAAATTAAATAAAGTCATGAAAATATGTTTTACATGAGATCAAAAGCAGAGATATAATATGACAATAGTGTTTTGTCTTTGGCTCCACTATTGCATAATGAGTGATGTGTTTGAAGTCTTTCAAACAATAAATTTCATTTCTTATATTTTAATTAACATGCCACTGAACTATGAGGACAAATTGACTCTAAAGAGATTAGGAAACTCTATCCCAGAGTTAAATATAGAAAAAATCAGTGCAGGTGAAATAAGACAATTTAATAGGTATTTTAAGAAAGAAAACACACACGATAAATTCTCATGGATGTGTGAACATTCCGAAAGAAATAAGCTGTTCTGTCCATTGCCATGGATTAATGAAGGAGAGAGAGACTCTTCAAGAAAGAGCAACAGTATATTATGATAAAAGTGCAACTCGTTTATATCATTTAGTTGACTACAGTGTTTTAGGTAAAACTCTAGCAAATTTGGAATCACTAAACTTATTTAAGCCAATTTTATTAGTTTTCGTTTAATCACTAGAGATGCTAGACATAGGCAGTGACTCTAAACTTAGGATACATTAATTAAATTAATTATACTTAAAGTTTAATTAAAGTTATTATTAGATAAATTTTTCATGTATAATTCTGCTTTCAATTTAATCATATTTATAATTAACATTCTCTGTAAATTGAAAGAAAATCGGTCTGATCAATATTTTAACTGTGACAGCTAGTATGTGCCTCACTGTAGAATAGAGTGCAAGCCACCACTTACTATTAGGTATATTAGGCATAGGGATAGAATAAATTTTAATTTTTAACATACCAGTGCAAGTATTTAAGGATTAAGTTAGGAATTTTGTCGAAGAAAATGCAATAAGGCAGTGTTGGAAAGTATTACTAGAAAGGTACTAACAGATAGATGTTTCAAAAATTTCAAAATCAAGTGCAGCCATGAATTACAAAACGTGCTTTGATTCCTTTATAAAATAATTACTACCATTCTAAAAAACCTAGTTTATAAGATTAGTTAACAAATCTTAATGTTAATGTTACAGTTTTTCTGAAGGCGGCCTCTAAATAGTGATAAATATTTATTCAGCTATTGAATAAATTGTATATACTTGACAGATGTTTATTAATCCATGGATTACTTTGATTTTGAGACTTTTGAAACACTCATATTCTTACTAATATGTAGACAATAAAAGTCATACCAAAACAATTATCAAGGAACCTATACAAGCCCGTCTCAGTGAAGTTGGGCCAACTAATGAAAATGTATTTCTTAAAGAAATTTATCATGTTAATTAATACAATTTTATAATAACGGGGAATTAATTTATTAAATTTTAACACATAAAACTAAATTTTTAATAAAAATAGAAAACATTAATAAAGAAGAACATAACATTACTAACAAATGAAAAATTGTCAAGAATTGAAAAAAAACTACCATTGCATTAAGTAGCCTTTTTGGCTTATCACCGCCTCAATATGTCTTGGCATTCCATTGGAGTGAAACTATCCCATATTTCTTGAAGGCAAGCACGCAACTCTTGAATAGTTCTTGCAGGTTGTGATCGCAACTTTTTCTTTATGATATGCCACAAAGTTTCGATTGGCGATAGATCTGGGCTGCTGGATGTCCATTTTAAAAGAGAAATATTGTTTTCTGACATCCAGTTTTTCACTTTTTTAGCCGTGTGGCAAGCAGCACTGTCTTGTTGAAAGGTACATTCAATATTATTCAAAACCATTTCTTCTATTTGTGGTTTCTAATTATTTTGTAACATGTTGATGTATTTATCAGCATTCATTATTCCATCTACAAAGTGTAATTTACCCACCCCATAAGCTGACATGCAACCCCAGATCATCACGGAAGCAGGAAACTTAACTTTCTTTTTAAGATAATCGTTATGAAAAACTTCTTTAGTTTTTATGACTCAGCTTTGATTGTCATCAACGCAAACTTCAAATCTCACTTCATTACTCTACAAAATAGTATTTCCTTGAATTTGAGACCAAGTTCTGTGCTTTTTAGCCCAGAGAAGTCTGTTTTTCTTTTGCTTCTGTGTAAATAAAGGTTTTTTCTTTGCCTACGAATAGGAACATTGAAAATGGATAATAAGCGAAATGTTTAGACCTTACCTTATAAGTCTTAAATTCTAGTTTTTGAGCAGCCCTATGGCAAGTTGCTCTTGAAAAACGTTTACCCGTTGCCTCACTCCACAAAAGACTTAACTCTCTATAATTAGTGCAACGTTTTTGCTTAATCACCTTTGTTAAAGGTCTTAGATTTATATTAGATTAGTGTGGCTTGCTTCCATTGTTTTGCTTCTGGACCACAGCAGCAGTAGTTTTGTAAAGTTTAATAAGATTTCGCACTGTATATCTTGATAAATTAACATTGTCAGCGATTTGAGCTGCAGATTTTCCTTTTGAGTGCAAATGAATGATCACTTCTCTGACTTCTTCAGAAACACCTTTCCCTAAGACATGTTTAATTCTTAGCAGCAAAAAGATATGTTCAAATAACTATGAATGTTATTCTCAGCTTATTTACAATTATTAAAACATCAAATATTATCATTTGTTTCATAACAGTAGATACACTTGATTTCGAAATAGTGACGTGCACATTTAAGTTGTTTTGAGCGTATATTTTGTTAAAACCAAATTATTTTATTAAAAGTTCGAGTTGAAAGCAAGTATAACTGCAAATGTTTAAAAAAATACTCTAGGAATATGTAGGGAAACCCAAAATAATAATTTTAATGAATAGTTTAGTTTACTATGACGTAAATAGCAAATTTCATGTTTTAGGTAGTTGGGCCAACTTCACTGAGATGGGGCTCATATAATCAACAAACTTAATTTGTTTAAATTTTTTTGTAATCAATCAAATAAATTTTTAATAATTATTTCTAAAGATTAAAGGATCAATATTTCTGTGAAGTTTAACAATCTAATTTTCAATAACCAGTTTTAAGAAATTCTGCAATTGCATTTTTCAATCATCACAAAAGAGAAAGTGAAGAGAAAAAGATTGAGTGATCAAGAATTTCACTAATCAGTTAGTATCTATATAGAATTGTGTGTCAGAGGATTGGTTTGAGTTGGTGGTTGCTAGAATGAACAAATTGAATGGATATTGCTGATCGAGCATACACTTGTAAGGGCACCAAAATTGCTTTGTGTTTCAACTTAAACACTTCTTATCCACAGTAAATATATGCAATCATTACATTTTTAGGATTATGCTGTAGGAACTCTAGTTATACATGCTATACAGTCATTGGGGGTAAAACAAATGCATCTATCTGTTTCTTATCAATTACAAATCATATTTTTCACCCTTTATTAATCTTTTAATTTATTTTTTTCATGTTCATTAAAAAAAGTGCAACATTTTTCATTAATTTTTGTTTATAAAGGATGTGTTTGTTTCATCGTGCTAGAAGCATAAAAAAAAGTGCCATAGCGGTTCATTTTTTCACGCATTTGATTGAAAAAAAGTATCGTAACATGTAATTTTTTAACGCAAAATATTTAAACACAAAACATAGAAGGTTGCCGTTGCTATGATACACACTAATTGTACATTTAATATCAATGCTTTCAAATAAAAAGCTGCTTTTTAAAGTAGATAATTCTTGATTTTTATTACGAACGTGAAAAAAGTTTTGTATGCAATTCGTGAGTAAAGTTACTTTTTTCACTCAGCGGATTTGCGCACTCGCCTTCAGCTCGTGCGGCAAACTTTCCTTCTCATAATAAAAGATACACTTTATTCACTTGTTGCATAAATAACTATTTTATTTTAATTATTAATACAATGCTACCATTAATAAAAGATGGAAAATATGATTTGTAATTAATAAGAAAAATATAGATAGGTTGTTGTATCCCCAAGGTAATCTCTATTCTCAAAGGGCATTAAAAAGATTCAATGTTTAATAAATTTTTGTGTTTTTTTTAATTGTGATATGACAACAAAGTTTTCGTTGGAAGTGTCATACATTGCAACGTTTTTATGAGTTTGACCACAGCCATCTTTAGTGTTTCAGTAAATTTCAACTTTGAAAGTCTGCCAACTGTTTATATTATGAAATACACTGTTCTGTTGCAGTGGTAATTGGTAATGACATTAATCTTTCTTTCACATTTTAAAACGTTCTTGAACTTCTGGTTCTAAAGACTTAAAACTAACAATGCTCAGTTTCTCACTAATCCAATGTGTTGTATAATGTCAGTTACACTATCTAAGATGTACTATAAGTAGCGGTGTGGGCTGAAACAAGTAAAATTGACAAGTTAAACATTCCAGGTTGCAACACTAGAGACTGGTTTGACTATTTGCTTAAGAAACGTCTAGCAACTGCTTGCTGAATTATTACAAAAAGCTCTGTAACATTGAATCTTTTTCAGGTGCAGCTCATGCTATGGATTGCAGGTTTGCAATCAAACTTCCTATGCAGCTGTTGTAGGTAACATCACACCCACAGCTACATATGATGACTGGTGTTTACGGGTCTCTTTAAAAAAGTATATGCTCTTTGCTTATATTAACATTCCACACAACTATTAAATGACAATTGTCAGTGGATGACCCAATTACAGGCATAATAATACTATAGTTTCCACACACAGTTGATTGCAGAGGTGTTTATTTATCCATTATTGTATGTATTTGATATGTGATATTTGAAATCAATATTAATACCTACCCGACTCTACTTATAAATGGTTGTTTGCACAACTTTAATATTATTTTTTATTTTCATAAATAATTATTCTATCTAATCCTTTATTTATGGGATACTCCATGCAATAAAATTGACTTATTTTCTTTTTTAGTACAAACTGCAATTGTTAGAATTCGTACAAAAGAGTAGTCAACTATTTTATACATTTGTCATATTTACACAACATATCCTAGGCCTTAAATCCATCCATAACCGTCCATACTCACTTATATTTTGTATTCTTCAATGATATAAAATCTCTTATTATCACTACCTTTATAGGAGTTTCTCAATTTTACAGTTTTATAAAAAAAATTATATTATGCATTAAAATGTAAAGTGATTTATGCAGAAAACTATTTTTTCAATGTAGTAACTTATAGTTGTAGAGCACCAAATAATAACAATTTCCTAAAATTAATGAATGAGATATTTTTCTTGTAAATTTTCACTTAAAATATTTTCAGAATGTGATAATCTATTAGCTGCATTGTAGTTAGTACATTTAAGTAATTTTTGTTTAGGATTAATTCTCTTTTAATTTAAGGTTAACTACAAACGCATGCTAAATATTAAGGATAAATTTATAAACAGACTGATTTAAAAAAAAAGTACTATTGGTGCTTAAATGATTTTCACAATGTCGAATATGGACATTTTTAGTAGTGCAATGCTGTACAAATAACTTAAACAAATGAAAATAGCAATGAATAGCTACTACTAACGATTGCTAGTCTTTTGATATTTCTGCTAGCATGTGGCAAGTTTTTCAAAACTTTTTTTTATGTTAATCTAGATAGTTTTTAATTATGTAAAAGAATTTGAACAGTACGTAAATTCTTCCATTTCCTTTTGTTGTTGTGTTGTTTTTGCAATATTTATTTGATTATCATAAATAAAATCGAGTTTTGGACAATAAACACAGGATACTTTAAATACAGAGTCTTCCACTAAACATGTTTGCAATTATGATAGGTAGCTTTGAAAGGCTCTAATATTGACGAAACCAAAACAGCATCTGTATTGAAATAGTGAAAATTCAAAAGAAAGGATGTATTTGTGTTTGAAATACTATTGTGCCGTTAACTTTTGACAATACGAATGTTAATTTAGTATTATGTAGTATTTATTTTTTAGTGAAACTCTCTGTATAAGTTTATTCATATTATCCTGGTGTTTATAAAATTTAGTAGTTGCATGCAAAATATGCTGTAGTATCAGTGGGGCTTTCTATATAAAAATAATATATTTCAAGATGAGTTCGCCCCTTGAAGTTATTTATTAGTAAATTTATTAGATAAGATATATTTACACATTAGAATATAATTATTTTTCATTAACAACTAATGTAGAAGGTTTTCAATGGAAGAAAATGGTTTTATTTGCTTACTTTGATGTTTCAATGATAGTATACCGATTATTTAAAATTATAAAGTATTTGCATTTATTCAGCAATATAAATGAATCATTCACATGCATACGTAATTCCAAAAACCATTTAGTCTTTAATTGAAAACCTGTAATGAAAGAAATCTGTGAAGAATTGTGATGGATACGAAATTCGTATTTCATTTGTATTTTTTATACTACAAAAAATAGAAATTAATTTTTCTACCAATTATTTATTGAAGATAAATTAGTTGTTGATCGGTTCCAATTGGAATTGATTTTAATTCATATCTGGCAATAAAAGTTGTTACATAACAAAAAATCTTATTTTTACTAAACGAATATCTGAAAAAAACTTTAAAAAATTATTTTTTAATGCATTTCTGAATGAAAAGCACAACTTGAAAAACTACAATATCAACATGAATTTTGTAACTGCTTTATTGTCAGTTTTTTTTCTAATATGTTGTAAATGATAATTTAAAATTAATTATGGTTGCTTGGAATAAAATTATTATACATTATAGTAACGTCTTTTCCTTTTAAATTAAACATTTACATTTATTCTTTTTCACATAATAGTTTAGAAGAAGTAAAAGACTTTTTCAAGTCATTTTCTAGGTTTGTAGCTTTATAAAAGGTAAGTAAGAAAATGAAAATATACAGGGTGGCTGAAAAATCGTTCACCAGCCTATAACTATTTTATTTTTAAAGATATGATAAAAATGCGAAGGAGAAAGTTGTTTGATATAATAAGATACGTAATATCATGCATTGAAAGAAAACCCAACGCCTACTGTTTTCGCGTAACATCAACTAACTTAAATTGTTTAAATGGAACACTGTATATTTCTCAAAATTCTGAATACACTTGAAAATCTCTTTTCAAACATACAACATAGTTAACGATTTTCTAGAGGTCTTGGCCTGCAAGATTACCCGATTTATCAATTCTAGATTACTTCTAATGGGGCTTTTTGAAAGATCATGTTTATGTAACTCCATCAGCAAGTCTAAATGAGTTGAAAACTAAAATTACTGCAGCTATAGCATTAGTTGCGCCAGAAATGTTACAGCGTGCTAGGCATAATTTAGTTCTCAGAGCAGAAAAATTTATTTTTCAATTCATTTAGACTTGCTGATGAAGTTACTTAAACATGATGCTTTAAAAAGCCCCATAAGAAGTAATCCAGAATTGATAAATTGGGTAATCTTGCAGACCAAGACTCAAGAAAATCATTAAGTATGTTATATTGTTGAAAAGAGAATTTCAGGTATATTCAGAGTTTTGAAAAATATACAGGGTGCTCTGTTTAAACACTTAAAGTTAGTTGATGTTACGTGAAAACAGTAGGCATTGAGTTTTCTTTCAATGCATGATATTATACCTCTTATTACATCAAACAACTTTCTCCTTCGCATTTTTTTCATATCTTTAAAAATAAAATAGTTATAGGCTGGTGAACGATTTTTCAGCCACCCTGTATAGTATGGTGTAACATAAGTGTAGGCTGCTACTTCAGGAGTGTGTTCTAGACATCAAGTTTCAATAAAACTTTTTTCTAAAATTATTCCCACAAAAGATACAACCTTCTAAAGAGGGCACCAAGCAAAATGGTTTTTCAGTCATAATTATTAAACAATAAGGGATAAATTAATGAGATTTGCGGCATAATATGACTCTCCAATTTGCAACAACTCGACAAATTGAAATTTGAAAATACTCGTAGGGTTGGTTATGCTACAGGAATCAACATGTAACATCATTGTCATGAAGTCATATTTTAAATATAAAAAAATTAAATGTAATCCTGTACAAATTTGCATTGAAACTACATAAACTCATACTAACCAATTTATTGATGAAATTCTTCTAACCATGTTTTGGGTTTGTGCAGAGAATTAGTGAAGGAATTGGATCTTGTAAATCAATAGTCTTTGAGTTATTGGTCTGTTAAAAATTTTAAGATTTATCAATGAAAAAACATACATTGTACTCAGAAAACAGTATCCCGAGTTTTATTAGAAATGGTAGACAACTGTTGTCCACCAAGCCTGCACCAGCCTATCCCTTGAAGAGTGGCTTTACACTGATCTGCAGGTAGGTTTTCATTAATTATCACTTAGGTTCACAGAAAAAGCATGTCAAAGGGTCAAAAAAGGCCTAAGGATAAACCATTTGGACCTTGGTGTCCGGAATTAAGTAGTTTGGCTTCATAGAAGCACAAAAGGGATGGGTAAGATGAGGCCTTTTGCAAGATATCAAAACCCTGTTTGAGGTTTACTCCCATAGTAGTTTTGCGTACAATAACTATCAAAAAAAATTTTTCCCATTGGCAGTGGTGGCACTGGGAAGTTTTCAAATCTGAACATAAAGAATTGTAGAGTAAAAAAAAGAAAAGTAAGAAGGATGAAACTTGGCAAGTACACTTATTGTTGTAGAAAGGCTAGAAGCTAAAAGAAATATACCAAAGACAACTTTGATGCAATGTTTGAGATTCACCATTGTAAAATCCAAGTAAATGGTTTAGTTTGAATTAAACTATGTAAAATTGTTTACTATGATCTTTGTTTGATTTCTCAACATTTTATTTCTGCAGTTTAATTCCATTTTTGTAGTTTTTGAAGTTTATAGTAATCAGTTGGTAAGATTTTTTAGGTTTCCAAGCGATTATGGGCGACAGATGCACTGCACTATGGCTATATATATAAGAAAAATGCCGGGAGCCATGTGTTGTCTTTAGATTAAATAGTTGAGAATCTGTCTATGAAATTTCTGCATGATTACATTTACAACTGCGAATTGTCTATGGTCAGTAGCGTAACTACGTCTTCCGGGGCCCCTGTGTAACGACATAGTCAGGGCCCCCTAAAATATACAAGCTAAAAAAAAAAAAAAAAAGGTTGGGCGAAAAATTTTTGGGGGTTTTTAAAGCCATGTACAATCTTTCAATCTTGCAATCTACATATACTATCTTACATTTTCTGTACATTTTGCACCTTATAATCTATTTTTAAAATTTATCTAGTAGTTCAAAACCTCGCCCTGCGAACTTTCGTCTTCACAAATTTGTCGATGACTGCATCCAGGTTGCCTCTCAACGCGTTCGTTATCTTACTCTCTATTGACAATATACTCAGGTCCGCGAGTCTCTCTTGCCCCATCGAATTTCCCGGTGACTGAGATGGTTAAAAACAATATTATTGCTGCGCAGACGTCCGGAAAGCTGGCCGAAAGAGTAAAATACTTGATCAGTATCAAGTCAGCAAGCTCCCTAATGGAACTGATCTTGGAAATTTGGTCTTTCAGACAGCTACGCAGGGACAACAACTGGTTGAGCAATTGATCGGTCACGTCGTCATAATATTTCTCGCGGAATTTGTCGCATTCCTTCGCAAGCTCTTCTGCCGTCAACTGCAATAGAACTTGTGGCTGAATAATCGCAAATGAATCAACGATTTGATTCAACCCAACGAATCGATGATTCAGCTGACTTATCTATAACTTAAATATACACAAAAATGATTAAAACGCGGACTTGTTGTCGGACCGGGATTTGCAATATGATTGGAAAGTTTTTCATTGAAAGTATTCTCTCATTATCATAGAATCACTGGGTTATTTTCAAGAGTCATTATATTCAAGTCAACAAAATTTGACTTTTCCGTGCTAGTATTTGAAAAAGAAATTTAAAAAATATATTTATAATATTTTTATACATTTTGCAAAAATTAGAATTTTTACAGTTAGTAGTGAGATTCTATATCTGGAACGGGGGCCCCTGGGAGGGATCCATACACGACATATAAATTCCTAATTCATGTTACAACGAAAAATTTTTAATTACTCGTAACGAAAATCCGAGCGGGGGGACCCCCGAGTTGTTTCAAAACGAAACCAAAATATTTTCAATGTCTTTATCAATCTGTTTAGAAACAAACTATTACTTGCGAAATTTAGGGAACCCAAGTTTTGTAAAATAGTGAGATACCAGGTGTATACCTATGAAATGAGACTTTCAGCTATTAGACCACAGATGTCGCTAGGAGTATTTTTAAACTGTCCCAAATGTCTTATTTTTTTCGTCTGTCATCTGTCAACAATATTCAATTCATTGTTTGTGATGTTTCATACAACAACGCATTTTTTCGCTCTTAAAAATGTCGAATTTCGTGCCTTCAAACTACGATTTGCGGACATCGTTGATTTTCTGTTATCAATTGAAGAAAAGCGCTTCTCAAGCTCATCCAATGCTTATAGAAGCTTACGGTGGACATGCTCTAAGCAGAGCACAGTGCTTCAGGTGGTTTGAAAAATTTCGAAGTGGTGATTTTAGCGTGGAGAACGAGGAACGTGGTCGGCCACCGAAAAAGTTTGAGGACACCGAATTGCAAGCATTGTTGAATGAAGATGATGGTCAAACGCAAGAAATGATGGCAGAGCAGTTGGGAGTGACCCAAAAAACCATTTTCAAACGTTTAAAAGACATGGGCATGATTTTAAAGGTCGGAAGATGGGTGCCGCATGAACTGACTGAAAGGCAGCAAGAGAACCGAAAAACCACTTGTGAAATGCTGCTCTCCCGGTTCAAAAGGAAGTCTTTTTTGCATCGAATCGTTACGGGTGATGAAAAATGGGTGTATTTCTCCAATCCGATCGTATGGTCCGCCCGGCCACAAGCCAAAATCAACTGCCAAACCAAATCGCTTCGGCCACAAGGCAATGCTGTGTGTTTTCTGGGATCAGCATGGTATGATTTGGTACGAGCTATTAAAACCAGGTGAAACAGTTGACGGTGGACGCTACCAACGACAATTGGCCGATTTGAACAGCGCTATACACCGAAAACGCCCAGAATATGCCGATCGGCGTCACAAAGTAATTTTTCTTGATGACAATGCACCACCACATCGAACAAGAGCGACCCGGGAATTGGTGGAGACGTACGATTGGGAACCGCTGGTGCATGCGGCTTACTCACCAGACTTGGCGCCTTCCGATTATCATTTGTTTGCATCGATGGACCACGCACTTTCCGAGCAGCGCTTCAATTCTCACGAAGAAGCCAAAAAATGGCTCGATGATTTGTTTGCGGCCAAAGACGGCCAATTTTTTTGGCGCCGCATTCACAAATTGCCTGAGAGATGGGTAAAATGTGTCGCTAGCGATGGCTATTATTTTGAAGATTAAATTTGTAACCATTTTTTGTTAATAAACGTTTAAAATTGAAAAAAAAGTCTCATTTCATAGGTATACACCTGGTATTGGGGGCCCCAAAAAGTCATATATCAAAGATTTTGAGGCAGTAATTGTAAAATATTTAATTCCATTGTAAATATTTTACATAAAAACCCCATTACAACTCACTATAAAGTGTCAAAACCATCAAAACAAAACCAAAAAAAAAACCTCAGTTGCACCGGCTGGACCGGCGATAGTTACGCCACTGTCTATGGTTTTTTAAATCTTAAATTTTAATTATTTCTGACGTACTGAGAATGATGAATTACGAACATGGAAGATTTCAGAGAACTAAAAATTAATTTCTTATATTTAGATTCTGACTGGAAAAATTGATTGTTAATCCTTGAATTTAAAAGTACTAAGGAAATCAATTTATAAAAAATAAATACCCTCTTTCAATTATTGAACATTAATTAAAAAATTACTTTTTTCTTTTTAACGCTCGTGTAGTATTTTTAATTTTGAAAGTATTTAATAAAAAATTAACTTTATTTATAATGCATATTCGTTAAAAACTATACTGCATTTCAAAGTATTATTGTTATTCATTATTGTAATTAAAATAATTTTATTTTGCGTGCATTTGTGGCGCGCATTTACTGTAGCCAATGAAAATTCGCGTTTACAAGCGGCAAATCCAAACGAGATTTCGTTGTAGCGCACCAAAATTAATTTTATTAGTGATAAGAAAATTGGTAATTTTTAGCATTTACTGTCTATTTGTCTAATAATGGATTAGAATTAAAATACAGGTAATTGATTGATAACATCTATATAATTTGAATATATTATCTGATAATAAACAAAAAGGTCAAACAGGTGGGTGAGTAGGTGTGGTCTCCCTACCAGTAAACAACACCTGCTTAGTCAATAGGTAAGAATGCACAGGTGACATCAAGTAATTTTGCTGTAGTAATGATGGCAGGTAATACTAATTTAAATGAGTACGATACAAATGTTGCACAAGAAAGTTGTATATCAGATCCAGTGCAAGCTCCAGAAGCACGATTTGAATGTCCAATATGTCTAGCATGGTTACGAGATCCTATACAAACATCCTGTGGTCACAGGTTTTGTCGCAAGTGTATACAGAATTGGTTAGAGTAAGTTAGAAAAAAAT
Source organism: Ignelater luminosus (assembly GCA_011009095.1). Taxonomy (NCBI): domain Eukaryota; kingdom Metazoa; phylum Arthropoda; class Insecta; order Coleoptera; family Elateridae; genus Ignelater; species Ignelater luminosus. The sequence goes on from VTPC01090983.1 coordinate 81,395, forward strand.
TTATGTATATATTAATTTTACATTGAGAAAAATTTCTAGGCGTGAAAAAGCATGTCCTGTTGATAATAAACCACTAGATAAAGATCGTGACATATTTCCTGATAATTTTACCCGAAGAGAAATTTCACAGCAACGAATTAAGTGTCCAAACCTTGTTCGAGGTTGTCTGCAAGATCTATCTCCACTTGATGTTGAAACACACTTACTTACTTGTAAATTTGGTGTAGCTAAACTTCCTGATAATGAGAAATTGAGATGTACTTTTGTTGTTATTGGATGTGATGCTAAATTTGAGGATGAACCTGAACAACAAAGGCACCTTGAACAGAATCTCCAGAAACACATGATGGTTTGTGAAATTCTAAATAATTTTATTCATAAGACTTTACAATATAATTATAGTAGAATATTAAATACATGCAAATCACATAATTTGTACTTACCTTTTTTTAAAATAGGTAATGTGTATTGAATTCTAATGAGTTTATAACAATGAGTACCATTTCTTGTATTTGTCACAACTTAATTATTTTTTGATCAGGAAACAACATAAAAGATATAATGTAACTGACTTTTCAGCTTTTATTGCAAGCACATTCAAAATTCCTTATAAATAATTCTGCAACAACAAGTACTGCAGCAATTGCACAACAGGCAAATTTTTGGGATCCCCCACCAAAAAATGAACAAAGTTCAGCTGTGCAGGGTAATTTAGATTCAAATGAATCAATACAAGCATTGTTAAGGTAGGTCTTCTAATTCATGCTAAGCAATCAAGAATATTAACAATTCATTTACAGAACGTTATTCGAAAAGATTGTTATGTTAGAACAAAAAAATAGGGAACAAGAAATAATAATAGCAAATATGTCTGAACAAATAGCTGCAAGTAATTTAGCAATCTCAAAATTACCTTTACGTTATTGTAATGGCTGTTATTTATGGTACATTACGGATTTTAAAAATAAAGTTAATCAGATGAGAGTTAATCATCACATTATGCATTATAGTCCTGGATTTTATACGTCGCCACATGGTTATAAGTATATATTATTTTTAAAAATATTTAGAAAAAATGTTAAATAATCTTTTTATTTTAGATTGTGTATAAGATTTAATTTATCACCTAAAGATCCAAGTTATATAGCTATACTAATACATATGATGAAGAGTGACCATGACAACAGTCTAGATTGGCCATTTAGTGGAAGGATATCAGTGACTTTAGTTCATCCAATGTAAGTAAATTATAGGTCATAATTAAGGACCAGAGATCAGGTTGTCATATCAAAACCAGGTTTGGTTTGGCAATATATAAAAAAATACAAAAAATTTGTGAATCAAAACTGTTAAACCATACAGTTAAATTTCGTATAAATGCATCTAAGTGAGATAAGGATAAAAGTTACTAAATGCACAGAAAATTTCAGAATTTCCTATTTGAATTGAAAATAAGAATTCCGAGCCAGATATTGATTGGGAGTAGAACGAAAAAAAAAGACTTTGCAGATTTGAAGTACTTGAGGCGGAAATCACCAACTTGCTTAATGCTCTACTGCAACTCAAAAATTCTTGCTGCAAGAAGGAATTCTCCAGTAATAAACAAACTGATGAAATCACAGGTGTGGTAAACAAGCTGAAGAAAAAGATACCTTCCATTACTTAAATAGAAAACACAAAATAACCTCACTTACTCTCGCTTGAATGGGGCTTGTTGCAAGCTCAGAATTAAGTAATTATCATCTCATCCTTGTAACAATATTATAATTAGTATAACAAAACAATTAGTAACATAATATGAGATATTTAATCAGAAAATTTACATTAACGATGTAAAAACTATAAACTGCAAAACCAAACCACAGAATATAAACTAAAACTTTTTTCAACACATTTCCTTTCCAAAAACTAAAGGACAAAGTTTTATATACTTCAAACCTATCGATATTGAAGCTCGTTTTTGTGTCATAACTCACTTTAAAATCCTGCGCAAATTGATAGTTTTCTATAAACCTTTGATTAATTTATCTAAATTAATTTCTGAAATATCCAAATGGCATTTATACAATCATTTCTTTTTAAATACTCCAGTAGAACTTGATTTTATCAAAAAATTCAATATTTTTATTTTTTTTTATTAAAAAAGTAAAATCATGACTCCTTTCAGTACATTGTCTTCTACATTCCATGGAAATTTGGAACAAATTCAATAAGAAATAAAGTAGAAAAATTGGCATAAAGTTAAAAACCAAGTAGGGAAAGCACAAACTAAATAGTATAAAGTCAATAAACTTTTAATCTGTCTCTGAAATCCAATGCTAAAATAGAAAAAGAGCAGAGTTAAGACAAGGATGCAAAAATCCTGATTTTTATTTCAAGTCGTCTGAGCCTTGAAGATTACAAACTCTATTGTTCTTAAACTGGACAACCATAAGATTCCACTAAAATTGAGAAACCATTGCAAAATACTTGCTAAAACTGCAGTGACACCATTCTCACTGCATTTTACACTTTTGTGCATAGCAAACCAAGCATACTTAAATTGAATTCCAATTCTGTTAAATCAATTTTTTAAAAGTAAAGCAACCATTACCTATATTTTGAGTTTATTTAAATTTTTTATAATCATTTTGTGAAGTATACAGTGTGGGATTAAAGTATGGAATATTAAAAAAAAGCGAACTCAACATGTTTTTTTAAAAACACTGAGACAGGTCAATTTTAGTTTTTAAAAATACACATTAATATGTGCGATTCACCTTCTGACTTTCATTTGTTTTTTAGTTATGACGTCATCACAAAAAAATTAAGTGACAATATAGATTTTTAGTAGTAGAATCCAATAGTGATTTTTCTTCCCTTTATAATCAAGCAAATAAATCCTAAGGTTGCATAACAAAAATTCTGAGAAAAATCAAGCTGAACACTTAATGTTGATATTATCGTATTTCGTGATTTAGTAGAATATTATTAGTATTCTACAATAAACTACAATAATTATGTCAAGAGTCTTGAAGATTGACAAAATGCTCGTATGAAACAGTTTGCTAGATTTAAAAATTTTTATTTTGATTATTCAGTATGCTGCAAAGGTTGTAAGATAAAAACGAAAGCTACTTCAACAAGCAATTTACGTTCCGTTCATGGTCTAAATTATTTGTTATCTTGGATAATACTAACATTTATTCTAATTTTATGTTGTAGTATTTTAATATCATAATTTAGAATCATTTCCTATTAAATACGATAATATCAACATTAAACGTTCAGCTCGATTTTTCTCAGAATTTTTGTTATGCAACCTTAGGATTTTTTTGCATGATCATAAAGGGAAGAAGAATCACTATCAGATTCCACTACTAAAAATCTATATTGTCATTTAAATTTTTTTGTGATGACGTCATAAGTAAAAAATAAATAAAAGTCGGAAGGTGAATCACACATATTAAAGTGTATTTTTAAAAACTAAAATCGACCTGTCTCAGCGTTTTTAAAAAAACATGTTGAGTTCGCTTTTGTTTTAATATTCCATATTTTAATCCCACACTGTATATAAATAAAAAAGTATTGTACAGTGTGTTTAAAAAAGGTCGTACATAATGCATTCAGGAATCTTCTTAACAATTGTTAAAGTTTTTATTGAAGAATACTTTTTCTAAAGACTTAGCACTCAATGCATTATACTTTTTAAATGTGGTCTATTTTCTAATAAAGAATTAATAATCTTTTTTACTGTAATACTGAAAATGTTAAAAAAAGCTGTATTTTCAACTCGTTAATTTTTGTAATCTGCAAATTAGTACAACTGATAACAGTATACTTACATATGTAATGTATTACTATGCTGTGCTTATTCAGATTTTTTTAGAACCTTGAATAGAGCTTACTCTGAAATTTGGTGTTTTAATTTAAATGACTTTCCATCAAAGGTGATCCGATTCCCTGCACCAATCTTTTAGAAAAGCATGCCACTGTTGCCATGTTGAATGTTCCTTTAACACGATGCCAAAAGAATACTGTAAGGCATAACTTTTTGATAAGGAATTTTTGTTCTATACAGTGTGTCCAAAATTTGAGGCTCACCATTGAGATCTTATAAAGGGTAAAAGATATGTAGTTCACAATCACATACCTCAATTCTTTTGATTTGACATAACTTTAATGTGCTTTGCGCGTCTTTTGTTTCTGTCATTAGTTACTCACAGCCTAATATTTGAAAACCTAGATATGTAGGTTTTTCTTTAATAGTATTTCGTTTAAATTTGAAAATAAGTATAGCAATCCTTACATCACTGAAAACTGCATAAAATAATCTATGTAGTGATATGAAAATCAAACATGTGTTCCATTAAAAAAAAATTCAAGTTTGCACGATATCTCAAAAACAAAACAAGTGACTACCACACAGTCATCTTAATTTGATAGAGCCCGATTGTATCTAAAACTTCTTCCTTTGCACATTTCTTGTATTTTCATTCTTTTAAGAGATATTTTAATTTAAAGAAATCAACATGTTTAGACTTTTCGCTGCTGTCTAGTATGCTACGCATTTTTAAAAGAAAACAAGAACACCAGTAAACTGGCCCTTCGATTCGGCAACTATTATCTCTTTAACCGACTTTGTATCTCTTACTCTTTACAAGATCCCAATGGTGAGCCTCGAATTTGAAACACACTGTATAGGCCAAGACCTTTTTGATATATCCTGTGTGTATGTAAATATATGTTTTTTTGATAAACCTACTTCTAAAGTAGTTGTTAGTATCCCCAACTAGTTCACAAAAATATCACTTTGGATCCTTGTTAAACAAATATCATCTTGTTTATACAGTGTGTCCACATTTCGATGCTCACTATTAAGATACGAAGTCGGTTAAATTAGAAAAGATTTGGCTATTTTGGAGATCAGTTTACTTATGCTGTTGGTTTTTCAAAAAAGTTCACGGCTTACTAGATATTTGCTAAAAACGAAATTATCTTATTTTTTTAAAGTGAAATATCTCAGGAGCGAGCAAAGGTAGAAAAGAACAGCAAAGAAGGTGTTTTAGACAATTTACTCCAAAACAAAAAAATTATTTTCGCAATTGTCTTTTGTTTTACTTCGGCGGTGAAACATAAATCCGAATCTTTTCTAATGGAATGCCTACTTGATTTCCATATTACTGAACTGCACGCCTTAAATGCTTTTCAGTGATACTTGGTTTAACATAGCTATTCTTTTGTTTTACTGAGTTTTGAAGTGAAAATCATTTTTCATCATAGTGTGCCATGACATCTAACACCCAAAGTCGTGGAGTTTTATCAAGGAAATAAATATGCTTTTATGGGGCATTAGCTGCTTATTTGATGCTCTCTGTGAATGCTCAGTAAAGTATCTTAGAAGCGTCTTTTGTTTTGTTTTAGCAATTTTTACATAACAAATGCAATTTATCTGAAGAAATTCAATGATTTTCATGTTTAAAGCCATGGCACACTAAGTGGGAAATGCTTTTTATTTAAAAAAAAATAAGATAATTTCGTTTTTAGCAAATATCTAGTAAGCCGTGAACTTTTTTGAAAAACCAACAGCATAAGTAAACTGATCTCCAAAATAGCCAAATCTTTTCTAATTTAACCGACTTTGTATCTCTTACAATTTCCGAGATCCCAATACTGAGCATCGAAATGTGGACACACTGTATACTTAATTTGACATCTGTCAAAGTTAACCTCAAAATTTATAGTAAATTAATGTTTTTTCTCATTTTGTGTAAACGATTACAAACAATTTTGTTTAACACACAAGCATTATCACTTTTCAAGTGCTCAGCCTTCTTTACAGCACTTAACTTGCGCCTCATGCTTCAAATTTCAGCCTCACGCCTAAAACGTGACGTGATAGCACACTATAGTATCGTTTTTGTTGTTTTTTTTTATTAAATTGGATTTGTTTACATTTTCATTTTTGAATTCGATAAATGTAAAAATGTAATTAAAAATAATCCCATGTAAAATAAATTTTGTGCCCAGTGCTGCAATAAAGAAGTTATAGTTTGTATCTTACTAAATAACCTCTATACAAAACCTATGTCTACTAAATGTGTTCCTATTTTCTATTTAAAATCTACCTATTCATAGCATCATTATAAAAAAAAAAATCGTACATTCTTTATGTATTGCAAACTCCTTTCTAGCAGGAACTGAAAATGAATTTTTTTAAGAACAAAAACGAAGACTTAGCTGATATAGTTTTTGTTCATGAAAAGAAATTTTAATTACCAATTAAAACCAGTTTGTTCATTTTGCGTCATAATGAAAATGTACTGCATTGCTGCATCGATCGCACGGTCTTACAGTATAGACTGAAAGGAGTGTGGAGGGTAGGTACAGTCAGTGAAAACATGCAACACATTAGTACATTTTATTTTGAATTTTGACCAAAGCTGTTCGTTTTTCTTGTAGTATTGTAATAACTATTAACTTGCTTTTTAAACCAATTCATGAAAATGAAACCCTGATAAGTTAATGAGAACAAAATGTATACTATCGATAAGTTAATTAAAGAATAATTTAAATTCCAGTGAATCGTTTTACAACATCAAAGAAACAATGATGACAAGACCAGAACTAGAAGCATTTAAAAGGCCTCTTCAAGATTTGAATCCTCGTGGTTTTGGTTATACCGAATTTGCACTAATAGAAGATCTGTTTACTCAAGGTTTTATAGACAATAATCAGTTAGCTATTAGGGTTCATGCTCAACCTGTATAAAAATAAAAGGTGTATGTTGAATTGTAATATATTTATTTGTTTTCTTTTTTACAATAGTACATCACATAAGATTCAAAAGATATTATGACTTTGGCAGTTGTCCCACAGGGTAAAATATACATTTAAGAAAATGTTAATAATAGAGGAACCTATACAACAAAAAGTAATAAAAACAGTATATAATATCACACGACATTTAATGATGTAAATAGATGTTAACTGAGAACTATGTTATAAGGTGACTACTATTTTACACATGGGAATGTAGTTATTTGTTGAAAGTTTTAAATTTTCAAAATAAAATTTTGAATGTTTGATTTTGTTTTGGATAACTGCCCTTTAAACCTAATATTCCCTGATTATCAAAAATACGGCGAAATGCTCCTGATATGCAGTGGTACCCACTTAAATAGTTGTAATACTAAAAATGATTTTATGAAAAAAAGAGAGCATTATTAGCATCACGTCCTTTTGCTTTTACAACATGTAATATACCCCAGCAAATCTTGCATACAACTAAATCAACTTCTAATTGGTAAAATATCTATTATCCAGAATTATTTTTATTGCAATAGCGAACAGAAGTGACTTAGTTATTTACAGAATTTGTTTCAGCAAAAGCAGTATCACTTTATTATCCATATAAATTATATTGCTAAGATAAACATCGATAGAATTGTGTAAACACAACTTGCAACAAGAGAATTTACAAATTTAAAGTCTTCGTAATAAAAAGTATCGTTTTTCATTTCTTACGAACACTGTAAACTGCATTAAACTAATAACTGATGGGAGTGAAGGTTATATTTTGTGATGCTGTAAATTTGTTTTATTTTAATCGTCAAATTTACAACATTTCAAAAATGAAAAATCGCTAATAAATTTTAGTTATCTAATATTTTTTTAGGTAACAAATTATTTCTAATTCTCTATTTAGTTTTGAGCAGGTGACATCTAGCAAACTGTTAATGAACATTCAAGAAAAGTAACAAAACTAAATTTCTAGAAAAAAAAAATAAATAAAATTAATACAAAGCAATGAAACAAACAACTAAATAAAAAACTTGGTACAATTTTAAAAAATAACTTGTGCATTTTAATGTTATTTTAATCTTTTTCTTTTAATATTTCGATAAATAACGATTTGATATAAAACAAATAACATTTATTGTCAACCTATATAATATATAAAACAGATCATTATGATTATGACTAAGGTAGCTTTGGGTTGTAGCTTTATTGTAGACAAGCTTGAAGCTTCTCTATCCATTCTTGCGCAGAACTTGCATCTGCTGCACAGAAATTATAGGTCCGCCTTGACGTACGCAGCTGTAATAATTACAATTCAATTAGGCAAGTCAATTTTTTTGCAAACAAAAGATACTTACATCAAAGAAAGATTTATCATCAGTTTTTTTAGGTGGGCCAGGCGCTGGTGGTGCTTGTGTTACTGACATAACTTCAGCTAGATCTACAAAAACAATAACTCATTATCAAGCATTGTAGTAATAATAATAATAATAAGAAGGAAGTACTCACCAATAAATCCTTTGCAATGTGAATCTTCCATTGCATCGTAATATCTTAGTTGATGTTTAATTGAATCCAAAACAAACCATCGTTGCTTCCAACCTTTCAGAAGTGCACCACGTTTATACAGATAACCTTCATGAGTACGATTCTCTGCCACATTTGAAGAGAACTGTTCATAATATTGTTGACTTGAAGTTTGCCTTGCACTACCTGTTAGGAATAAAATTTAATATTTCCAATCGATAGTAAATTAACCTTGTATACCTGAACTAACTGACCCATTATCACCTCCGCTTCTTGTAAGTGTTTGAGAAACATTACCATCAGCAACGGCTTTGTACTTTGTACAGTTCTTTGGAACACCTTCCATGCATTTTTCATGGCAACTATATCCACAATCCATACATCTCATGCCAGTCTGAAAAATTATAAGTAATCATGATTATTTCCTAAATACACACGTAAAAGAAAAAAAATTCACCTTTACAGGTCCCCATAAAACATTTGCACAAAGATCGCAATACGTGGGTGTTGTATAGTTATATCTTTCGAATCGATGTGGATGTGAATAAACCAACGATGCTTCGGCAGCACCTACCATTTTACCACGCATTAGAATTTCTAAAGTCGAACGTTTATGTAGCAATCTGCCATGAGATCGCACTAAAGCTGTACTAAAGGAAGCATGGCGCTAGAAAAGAAAAATACTTTCAATATTTACATTCTTCTCGATTTACGAATAGAACATACTGTTAAAGAATCATTTGTAGGAAGCTCTAATTTATCCCATAATACTTTCCATTTTTGAGGCAAATGGCCCAGTTCAGCTTCAAGCTTGTGAATTTCTTCTAGTAGATGACTGAATGCATCAGGAACACTTCTATTAATACCATCATAACTGAAATGGAAATAATTAATAAAAAGGAGAAAATAGTGTTTACAAAAAGGATGAGATTGATTGTTTATCATCAATCTAAGACTAAACAAGTCTCGGTTGGTTATGATGTCTACTAGATTTCTTATTCTAAATTTGTTATTATAGAGAAATTCTTAAAAATCCTCTGTCTTAAGAATCAATTAAATTGTAAAACTCAAGAAAACTTGTTTCAATCCATATAATAATTAAAATAACCTCAATCTTTGACAAGAATAATCCTATAGGAGATGTTTATAATATAGTGGGATACAAAGAGTTTTAGAAAAATTAACTGTTGACTATAACATTAAACACAACATGTAGAACTGTAGAAAGTAAATTTTCCTTTTGTAAACATATGACAACATTTTTACGATGCCATGAGAAAAATATTTACATGTTTGGTGGTGTAACCCTCAAGGCCTACTAAATGTTATCAAGATTTCTCTTGAAATACAATTTCCAGTTTTTTGCCCATTTCCAGATGACACCACCCATCTCAATCTCTTTCAATTTACATATTAGGGTTGCGTAATTTACCTCTTTCATGTAAACTGGGGTAATAGAAGAACATTTTTGTGTACATTTCAGCTAACTACGCCAATTACAATCGATTGACTTTTGTGGCCTATTTTTACAATAATAATAAAAGTCTTACCCTAATGTAATAACTTTACGGGAAGATTTATTAATAATTCCATCAGCAGCTTCTGATTCTTCTTCCTGTTGGGAATCCATCTGAATAATTTCAAGATCATAACTTGGTCCATGTTTGAGGTCTTCATTTAAGTAGTACTCCCAAACATCAAGTACAGGCAAATGTGATTGAGGACGTAAAACCTAAAATACACAAATAAATGAAAGTGATTGTTTCAGCTGCAATTAAAACTTCTTACTGGATGTTCAAAGTCAGGAGTGTACATAAAATTGAAAAATTGTGGACTGCGCGCATTTTGTTTTTCTATATAATCAAATACGCTCTGGCCTAGATTTGTTCCTGAATAAGTACCAGCCAGTCGTCCTCCTGGATAGACACCTTCATCATCAGATCCTGTATCTACACTTTTGTGATGTGATGTCAAGGAACCACGTTTATCTTCAACAGCTGCAACACCACTTTCAACTCTTTCAAGTTCACAGTCAAAAAGAAATGTACGGAAACGACATGAAACTGAATGATATGCCAAAAACCTTAAATAATATTCATTAAATTCAAAAGCCATTGGAAACTGTTTTTGGATCTGGAAATCATAATGATTAATGAACATTTTCTTTAAATTTTGGTAATATTACTTACTTGATGAACTACATCCAAGAACTGTAAAAATGTTGGAGCAAATCCACTTGCTTGAGAATTAGGACTAAAATTACTACGATGACTAAAGCGATGGCCAAACCCAATCCATTCCTTTTCAACTAAAACTCTGAAACCTTCAACGGTACGATAATGTGGATCCAAACAAAGTTGAGCTACTGATGAAATCTGTGCTGTAATATCCCAACCATCTTCTAAGCATATTCCAACACTAGAACCTTGTAAATCTAATAAATCTACAACGGCACCAGATAATTGCATTATGTTTTGGATTTGTTGTAACCACTCTGAATTTTCAATTAATCTAATAAATAAAAAAGCGATAAGTTATTATAAATAATGAAACTATCTAGATGAGCTTACTTATAGAAACTTTGCTCAGGTTCAGCATTTTGAGCACTGGGTATGCAAGCACGCATAAGCTTTTTAAATGCAGCCTTGGTATGCCTAACATCATAATACTCTACCGGTATAAAATCAGTCTTTGGTGAAGATTCAATTTTTACGCCCTTCATATGGGCTTTTTCTCCTAAGAAACAAAATGTTGCTTAAGGTATTTTCCCTTTCTTTTTCTTATTAATAAATTACCTAAAATATAAAGTGCTGCCCTCTGGAAAGTATGAACCCCCTCGAGTCCAGTATCACAATCAGTAGAGTGCCGAACATTTCCTCTGTTCGGAGGCACACTACTTAAGGAAGCTTGTGAACTTTGTCTTCTGTCTTTTAAAGACCCCCAACGTCCAAAGTTCTTGGGTCCTTTACCTCCACTTGAACGGGGAAATACACTGTAACATATTTTCCTGTAAAGTTTCTTTTGTTTCCTACAGATACCGATGCTTACCCTAAAGTACCCATAGCTTTATTAAAAGGATTCGAACGTCTAGCCACTTCTGGTGTGAGTGTACCACCAATAAGTGGATCTTCTGCTGCAAGTAATAATGAATCTATACTTAAACTACTATCGGACATACCCCAAGCTGATCCTTGTCGCAATGCAAACAGTGGTGTGGCAGTGACTAGAGCTGACAGATATCTTTCCTGAGATTAAGAACAATTAACTAAAATATGAGCTACAACTTTTGACAATTAATTCTACAAATTAAGTCAAAAAGAAACCAAACAGTACCTGCTCAATAGATGATGTTGTTTCAGTTCCAGTAGATGATGCGGGTGCTGGATGACTTTTTAACATACCCATAACGCTTTTTCCATGATGGCCGGCTCCACGTAATAATAAAGCTTTCGTTCTAGGATGACGCCACGTTATAGATGGAATTCGACCTTGTCTATAGCAGCGGCAAAATCTTCTAATGCTTTCATCTGTTACTGCAGATGGTACAACTAGCAATGCTGGATAGCTGTAAGATTTCTTTTTTAAATATTTCAATCAAGAATTATGAGAATAACACTACTTTTTTTACCTATTAAGTCAATAATTTTGTAATATAATGAAGATCTAATAACTAACCTTCTACACATCATGTATAATGTATTGACAGTAGTGAGTCTAAATTGTTCCGATTTTTGTTTTGTATTAGAAGGTGAACTGCTGGAATTACAGAGACCTAATCTTTGCCAATCCTTAACATAACTTCGTTCAACCAATCGTTCCAATGTTTTTGCATCAGTCGGCGCTGAAGGAGCTACTGCAGAAGGTGGACCCGTATCGAAGTCATCTACTGAAAGATCATCATCATGTCCAAAATCATCAGGAGGAGGTAAACTCATTCTACCGGGTGATGTCATATACTTGCTGCTATTATTAATATTCATATTTGGCAAGACATATTTCTGCCGCTTGTCCTTCTGTTTAAATCCTGCTTTACGGGCGGTCTTCAAAAGAGTCTTCTTAGCGAAACCTCTGAAATATTAAAATTTAAAAAATTATAAGTTAATATTTGAAAGTAAAATTTAATTTACCTTAGTGTAGCGTTTTTCTCTTTACTTTTATGAAGAGGTGTTTGTGCAACAACTACTTGACCAGTGAAAGCAAAATGATGGAAGACATCTGGTGGATAGCGAACTTTATGAATCATCTTTCTCATGGAATCAATATTTTCTGGAGTAACTTCCTCATCAAAAGCCAATTTCAATAATTGAAAAGTGCACGACCTTAACTGTAACCCTTCTTGCAGCCACTGATCCAAATGAGCCAAATACTGAACTGTAACTCGCTTTTCTTTTGTTAACGACATTACTGGGAATGATCTTACAACCACTTGTTCACATGCTAAAAATCGTTTAAAGACAATAATACATTTTCATCAAATAAAAGTATACAGTGTGTCCACATTTTGATGCTCACTAGTGGGATCTCGAAAACTGTAAGAGATACGAAGTTGGTTAAATTAGAAAAGTTTTGGCTATTTTGGGGATCAGTTTACTTATGCTTTTGTTTTTTTCAAAAAAGTTCACAGCTTACTAGATATTTGCTAAAAAACGAAATTATCTTATTTTTTTTTAAATGAAAAGCATTTCCCACTTAGTGTGCCATGGCTTTAAACATATGAAAATCATTGGTTTTTGTCAGATAAATTACATTTGTTATGTAACAATTGCTAAACCAAAACGAAAGACGCTTTTAAGATACTTTACTGAGCATTCACAGATAGCATCAAATAAGCAGCTAATACCCCATAAAAGTGTATTTATTTTGTTTTAGCAATTTTTGCATAACAAATGAATTTCTTTGATAAAACTCCACTACTTTGTGTGTTAGATGTCATGGCACACTATGATGAAAAATGAAAAATAACTCGGTAAAACAAAATCAGTAATATGGAAATCAAGTAGGCGTTCCATTAGAAAAAATTTGGATTTACGTTTCATCGCCGAAGTAAAACAAAAGACAATTGCAAAAATAATTTTTTTGTGTTTTGGAGTAAATTCTCTTAAACTACTTCTTTGCTGTTCTTTTCTATCTTTGCTCGTTCCTGAGATATTTCACTTTAAAAAAAATAAGATAATTTCATTTTTAGCAAATATCTAGTAAGCCGCGAACTTTTTTAAAAAAACAAAAGCATAAGTAAACTGATCTCCAAAATAGCCGAAACTTTTCTAATTTAACCGACTTCGTATCTTTTACAATTTCCGAGATCCCAATAGTGAGCATCAAAATGTGGACACACTGTATTAGAACTTACCAAAAGAATCACATGGTATTCCCTTAAAGATAATTCTATAATTAGTAAGGAAAATGGCTCCTTCTGCAGGTAACAAAGGTGGTCCTCCAAGTAATCCAGCAGTGCTTTCTTCCCTTCCATCTGGTAGAAGATACACACGCATGCCATCCAAAAGAACTTCTTCACCTGGTAACATATTTGGTGTTAATATCTTAGGTTTCTGTATTGGTGGCAATCTCTTAGATTCTCTATGAACAGCTTCCAATGTTTCTATGTGTATATGAACAACTCCAGGTATCATTTGATGTAAATTTCTAATATGTTCACGACTCACACCACCTTCGTTGCAAACTTTGTCAACAAAACGAGTTACTAATCTTATTACTTGTGCACCTGTTTCACCTTGATCTTGTTCTTCAAAACCAGATTCAGCATCAACACTATCACTTTCTGCAACACTTTAATAATAATACTGCATTGGTTAAAGTTGTTAAACAATTCCAAAATTCGAGAACTTACCTATTAGCAATGCTATTACTTGCTCTTTCTTCATCAAATATATGATCTTGTTTATGAGAACGATTTCCAATATCGAGTGGAATAAGAAGTGAAACCATTCTATTAGCATAATGTATAGCTTGACTATATAAAGTACTTTCTTCACTTGTTATTAATTCCTTTTGCTTTTCTGACTCGATTGTAATCCATATTCTCATTTGTTCAGCAGCAATTTCTAGTGCGCTGGGTTCTTGTACTCTATTTAGAATAGAACGTCGGTTTTGCCAAGAAAAATCTTTACTATCACGTGGCGATGTTGGACTTAAAACGAGATCATTACCAAGACGTGGAGAGATGCTATCTAATCGTGGTAAGTACAATGCTTTTATATCTTTCTGAACATCCTGGTAAAATGCAGCCTCCCAAAACTGTTGGTTTTGCCAAACAGCATGTTCCTGTTTAAAAATACATTTTTTAAATATGCATCTCAATCAAATGATTATTAGAGAATTAATACCTGGATACAAGTATAAGCAAACTGTATAACTCCGGTACATAATTTTCGGCAAAACGCAGTTGCAAGAGGTAACAATGCAGCAGCAACACCATGTTCATCCATCGATGAATCATCTTGCAAAGCACAATTCATTAATCGCACAACCAAATCAAACTGCTGATGTTCCAGCATTGCTTTGTTTCCAATTACATGTTGACCTAATTCGTTGCACAAGGCAAGGCGGGCTTGTTTTGATTTCAAGGCCCTTAGAACAGCTGGAAACGTCTTGCGGGCGTCAGAAATTTTATTTTCAAAAATACAATTTATGCAATTTCTTAAAACCTGATAGTAAAAATAGAAAAGTAGAATTACAAGCAAATTAAATGATTATTAGATATTTTACCTCTAATCTTCTAGCGGAGTTGCTGAGGATATTCTTGTTGTCATTCAAATTCGAGATGTGCTGTCCCATTGGGACTATTCGAGGTTGAATTGGCCTCAATGAGGCTAACCTTAAGTAAAGATTGTAAAGTATTGTTTAATACATGTTAAACACAGTGAACCATGATCATAATATTCTACTAAATCTTAGCAATATTATTATTCTATTAAAAACAATCAATAAGTTTTTCAATGTAATTTCCTTTAGTATTTCTTTGTGCAAACTTTTATAATATCAATTACTGCATGGGACACAGATTGTTACTTTATTGCTTGATTGGTTTAATTGTCAAGATTGTTGAACAGAAACCAACCAATCAAGCGTCCAGAGCTATGACGTTAGATCATCAACACTCACTCTTACACCATTGCAAATCAACAAATGTTTTGCACCAGGACCCCAAAAGATCTTTGCATACCTCTGCTTCATTCAAAACAAATTTGTTAAATGAAGTTCTGTTTTTTAAAATCTTAAGTTTGTCAATGTTTATACAGGATGAAATTGAAATGGTTATAAAAAATTTAATGGGTAATTGCTGATACCTAAAGATGTCTATTGATAACATTTTTTTTAAACAAAGCCCTTTTTTGAAAAAAGGCATGGGTTTCCATGTCTTGAGAACGACTAGTATATATCCCATAAAGTTCTCAGAAAAATTGTTTACAATGACATTATACCTATCCTAATTTGCGTTAAAGACAGTTGAATACTTAATTATTGTTAATTTAAAGTAAAGATCTGCAGATCTGTGTGTGATGTGAGGATTTTCTACATCCCGGTAGAAGTTTATAATTTTGTTCCTTATGAAGGTGGATTCATCACAAGCCAATATATTCATCAGAAAGTTGGCATTCCTCAGATTCTGTTCCAAGAGCCATTCACAAAATTGAATGCAGTGTTCATAGTTCCTTGCTTGTACATGCTGCATGTGGTATGGGTACATTATCCGCCAAACAGTGGCTTGTGAGGTATTGTATATTGATTTCCGAAGTGCATGCTTAAAGTGGGATCTTCTTCAATTAAATCCATAATTTCATCATCAATAGCTTGCCTGCTTCCTCAAGGGCCTCCATGTTCTTGTTGTGACTGCAGTTCACCCAAGGTTTGTGCTCTTTGAATTAGAGACAGAAACGTTGGAGATGTAGGATGCCTTCTATTGGGAAAAGGCTCTGCATACAATCATACAATCGACACAAACCGTTTTAAACGCTTGTAGTTATATGAAACTTAAAGATAACTGTAACATACCTTACATCACTGAAAAGAGAAAAAAATAAGCTTTCTTTTGAGCCGAGAGTCGACTATGCATTACATTAAAAAACTACTAACTTTATGCTATATCTCGGATGTAAAACAGTTGACAATCGTTTGAGGATAATTATCATATTCTACTTATAAAATAATAACAAGTTACTCCTTTACGATTTTTCCGTACCTTTAGTGGTTTTCAAAATAAACTGATTTTAAGATTTTGGAAGAAATCAGTTTTTTCTTAATATCTGGTAGGCTACGAGAAATCGGTCCGGTTTGGCAACTGTTTCGATATGTACTCCTCATGAAAAAAATTGTTTGTCCATTTAACTGACCTTGTATCTCTTATGGTTTAAAAGATCCCAATGCAGGCCATCTCTCATCTAACACCCTGTATATAATGTAAAATTTGTGGCGCATTGCACGTGTTTTAGAAAACCAATTCAGTATTCAAGTATTACAAGTATTCTAATTAATAAATAATAAGTCTGATAATATTATAACTACAATTTAATACGTAAGTTTGCAGAATTTATATTCTTCTATTTTTTGTTCGAACACTTAGTTAAAAATTTACAAATGAAAGTAAAAAGTAAAAATCACTAGTTACTCTCTTATAAGTTTCTAAAGAGCATAATTAAATTACATTAAATAACCAATTTTTAGGTAAACCGATTAATGATTAAAAAATAAACATTCTTTTGTGTGCTTTTAAGAATTATAATAATATGTATAAAGATGACAGATATTTTACGGCAGTGAAAAATTACATAAAATAAATTTACTTTTGAATAAAAATATAATATGTATATTGCATACTAAAAAATCATTCAACAATTATTTTCAAGTATTTGAAACAAAAATGAAGAAAGATGAATAAACTGTTTAATTTGTTATGAGAATTTAAATTTGGCGCCCCTTTTTTTTAGTAAATTTAATACAGATAAGTTTGTTTTTGTTTACTGTTGCTATGTTGTTGTTGATGTAAAAAATGGCAAATGTAAAAAATTACAAATTATATTCTTAATGGAAGGTTGTAGTTTTTAATTGAAAGAATAAGCCAATATTTACAGTCGATTACGTCGTCCTAATATTTTGGTCCTTCTATACCGGATTTAGAAACATTTTGGTACTTCTATACCGGATTTAGAAACATTTTGGTACTTCTATAGCGGGTTTAGAAAAAAGAAGATATTTATCATTTGCTAAAATGTCAGAAGATCAAAGATTATTACGTAAAAGGGAAGTAATAAAATATAAGTTACATAGATTTTCTCAATATTTAGTAAAAATACAAGATGAGCTAGCAAAAGATATTGATATTGAAAAGAGTATCTATGAATTGTCAGTTAGGCTACAAGATTATGAAGCAATTTGGGTAGAATTTGAAGATGTTCAAATTAATATTGAATGCTTAGTAGCAGATGATAAACTTCAGGAACAGCATGAGTTACGTTCTAATTATTATGACATTTATGTAAAAAATTTAGTTTTAGCTAAAACCCTTATGGACAAACATATTCCAAAGTCAAGTAGTGACAAGCATTTAATTTTAGAAGGTACTACTTCGAAACATTCAATCCCGGCAAGCATGCACCAAGGTATGCAGGAATCTTTCATGCAACCAATTAAGCTACCTATAATACACCTTCCAAAATTTGGAGGTAATTTTAATGAATGGTTGAAATTTAAAGATACTTTCGAATCACTGATTCATAACAATCATTCAATAGTAAGTATTCAAAAATTTCACTATTTGAAAGCTTCACTGCATGGTGATGCATTAAATGTAATACAATCTATTGATTTTACATCACAAAATTATAATTTAGCTTGGGAGTTACTTTGTGAAAGATACAACAATAAAAGACTTTTAATTCAAAATCATATTAAATCAATAGTAGAGGTAGAAGCTGTAACTAAGGAATCAGCTCGTATGATTAGAAGTTTAGTAGATATTGTGTTTAAACATTTGAGGGCTTTAGAAGCACTAGAGTAACCTGTAAAACAGTGGGATGCCATTTTAATATATTTAATTTGCACAAAACTTGACAAAAACTCAATAAAAGAATGGGAAAAAGATAAAGGACTAATGGACAGTCCCACATTAGATAATTTAAAAACATTTCTGAACAATAGGGCCGATTTTCTTGAAACTTTGGAATTAAATCATTCAAAAACAAAAGAAAATTGTAAATTTGGTAATAGAAATTCAGCAACATTGTTAGGAACAAAACAACAAAAGAATAAAACTTGTAATTTTTGTAAACAGAGTCATATAATAACACAATGCAGAGAATTTTTAAAATTAGGTATAGCTGAACGATTAGCAAAGGTTAAAGAATTAAAACTGTGTTTGAATTGTCTTTGTTATGGGCATTGGGTTGCAAAATGTAGATCAAAGGCTTGCGAAAAATGTTCAAAGAAACATAATTTATTGTTGCATAATGAAAAGAATGATGTGCTAATGGCAGCATCTAATAAAGATGATCAGGGTATCATAGATGGTAATGATATGCAGGTTTCCTTAATTTCAAGTCAACATGTAAATAATGTTGTATTATTGTCAACTGCTATAGTTTTGGTAGCAGATAAGTATGGTAATTACCATAGATGTAGAGCTATTTTAGATAGCGGTTCAATGTCAAATCTCATAACTAGCAGATTTGCAAATAAGTTGAATTTGCCTCAGAAAAGGGCACAAGTTTTCATTGTAGGAATCAATCAAGTAGGAACTGAATTAAATTATACCTGCAATTTAGCAATTAAATCAAGAGCTTCAGATTTTAAAACAGAAATCACTTGCTTAATTGTACCTGCCAAAATTACAGATAAATTACCAGTGAAGAATATAGATATTTCTTCGTGGAAGATTCCACAAAACATTAATTTAGCAGATAACAAGTTTAATATTTCAGATGATATTGATCTTTTAATAGGTTCTGAATTGTTTTGGGATTTATTGAGAACTGAAAGTCTTAAGATAGGAAAAAACATGCCTATTTTACAAAACACTGCGTTAGGTTGGATAGTATCGGGCACTGTAAATCAAAGAATGGTTAAAACATACTGTAGTTTTATTAAAATTACAAACGAAGAGTTAGATAGAAATCTTAGTAAATTTTGGGAGATTGAAGAGGTTGATTCTAATTTGTCATTAAAGAAAGATGAAGACAAGTTATGTGAATCATATTTTGTTAAAACTTATTCACGAAACACTGAGGGCCGGTTTGTGGTAAGAATTCCCTTAAAGATTCCACGTAAGCAGTTAGGTGATTCAAAACAAATGGCAATAAAGAGATTTCTAAATTTAGAACGTAAATTAAATCAAAATATGCAATTAAAGAATGCTTATATTGAGTTTATGGAAGAATACATTAATCTAGGGCATATGGAACTTTCTAAATTTGGAAATGATATTGAGATAAGTTAAAAAATGAATTTATATTTTTTACCACATCATGGTGTATTACGTCCAGATAGCAAAACAACTAAGTTAAGAGTTGTTTTTGATGGGTCTGCTGTCACTGACTCAGGGTTATCTCTAAATGACATCCAGTTCAAAAGCCCAGCATGTCAAAATGATATTACAGATTTATTAATTAGATTCAGACAATATGAATTCGTAGTATGCGCTGATATCACAAAGATGTACAGGCAGGTTTTAGTACATCCGGATGATTGTTCACTGCAACAAATATTTTGGAGATCCAACCCCGATGAACTTCTATTAGTTTATACTTTAAAAACCGTTACATATGGTACTAAATCCGTACCATATTTGGCCATTCGTTCTTTAAAACAAGTATCGTTAGATGCTCAGGATACTTATCCTCAAGCTTCACATGTTATTGCAAAAGACTTTTATGTAGAAAATTTAATTACTGGGTTTGACACAAAAGAAGAAGCTGTAAAAGTATGTAAGGAGGTTTCTAAAATATTAAATGATGCAGGATTTCCACTACGTAAGTGGTCTAGTAACAGTAATGATATTCTAACAAAACGAGATCATGTTAATCATAAAACTGAATTATTATTTAACAATAATGAAACTATTAAAACAATAGGAATGACATGGAATCGCATATCAGATAGTATGTCATTTTCTGTTAACGATTTTACAGAAGTTAATATTGTGTCTAAAAGAACAATTCTGTCTAGTATTTTAAAATTGTTCGATCCTATGGGACTTGTCAGTCCATGTATTATTTTAATTAAAATATTGATACAAAAGTTATGGTCATTAAAACTTACTTGGGATGAGCGTGTTCCTGCTGATTTAGAACAAATATGGTTAAAATTTAAAGATAATTTAGTTTCTTTAAATCAACTAAAAGTAACAAGACATGTTGTTTGTAAAAATGCTACAATTGTAGAAATTCATGGATTTTGTGATGCCAGCTGTGTGGCATATGCTGCTTCAGTTTATTTACATAGTATTGATAATCATGGAAATGTCCATGTTCATTTAATTAGTTCAAAGACAAAAGTTGCTCCATTAAAGCAGAAGCTGACTGTATTAAAATTAGAATTGTCTGAAGCTCTTTTGTTAGTACGATTTACAAACAAAATTATAAATGCCTTTACATTGAAAGGTTTAAACTGTTTTATGTGGAGTGATTCACAAATAGTTCTTGCTTGGATAAAAACTAATCCAAAATTGCTTCCTCGATTTGAAGCAAATCGAATAGCTGAAATTCAGAAGTTGTCACAGGATTATATTTGGTCTTATGTCAATACTAAGAATAATCCTGCTGATATAGCAACTAGAGGCTTACTTCCAAATTTGATAGTTCATTGTGATCTTTGGTGGTTTGGCCCACAACTTTTGAAATCAAATAGTAATGAATGGTTAGCTACTTCAGATAATAATAGTATTACTGCAACATACTTAGCTATTTTAAATAGTTTAGATTTATTCAATAGATTTTCAAATCTAATAAAATTAAAAAGGGTTGTTGCGTATTGTTTAAGATTTTATTATAATTGGAGATGTTCTAAAGAACAAAGACAATTAGGACATTTAACAGTTGAAGAATTAGTTAAAGCTTCTAATGTATTAACAAAGATATGTCAAACTGAAACATTTTCTAATGAGTTAGAATTATTATCTAATCATAAGACTTTACCAAAGCATAATAAACTTATTTCTTTAGCACCTTTTGTAGATGAGTATGGAATCTTACGTGTTGGGGGTAGATTACATCACTCACACTTGGGTTTTAACTCAAAACATCCTATTCTGTTGGATGGAAGGCATCCTTTTACTAGATTAATTATTGAATATGAACATAAAAAATTGCTACATGCTGGTCCACAGTTGCTTCTTGCTACAATTAGGCAGACATATTGGCCTACTTCTGGTATGAATGCAGTAAAATGAGTTACCAGACATTGTGTTACCTGTTATAAATTTAAACCTCAACCTATGAGTACTATAATGTCTAATTTACCAGAAGATAGGGTTGCAATAACAAGTCCATTTTATAATACAGGAATTGATTATGGTGGTCCATTCTATCTTAAAGATAAAAAAGGGCGAGGTTGTAAATTATATAAAGCACATATTTGTATTTTTATGTTTTATTACCAAAGCCATTCATTTAGAAATTGTAACAGACCTAACCACAGATTCATTTATAGCTACTCTTAGACGATTTTGTGCAAGAAGAGGTAAGCCATCTTGTATTCATTCAGATAATGCAACTACGTTTGTAGGTGCACAAAAGGAATTAAAGGTTTTATATAATTTTTTGACTAGATCTGAATATCAAATTGCTGACATTTGTGCAAATGATCATATTAATTGGAAATTTATTCCTCCAAGAGCCCCTCATTTTGGAGGCATCTGGGAATCAGCAATAAAAAGTTGCAAGCATCATTTATTAAGAGTAATAGGTCGTACACATTTAACTTATGAGGAATTTCATACTGTATTGGTTCAAATAGAAGCCATCCTCAATTCCAGACCTATGTATTCGTTATCATCAGACCCGAACGATTTCTTGCCATTGACACCATCTCATTTTTTAATTGGCAAACCGTTAATATTGGCACCAGATCCTGATCTATCTGAAATGAAACTTAATAAGTTATCGCGGATACAGCTGCTACAAAACATGAATCAAGATTTTTGGAAAGCTTGGTCAAGGGAATACTTTTCCAGTATTCAAAGAAGAAACAAATGCAGCTCACTTCCAGTACATGACATTAATATTGGTAACTTGGTATTAATTAAAGAAGATAATTTACCTCCATGCAAATGGTTAACCGGCAGAATTATAGACTTGCATCCAGGAAGTGATAAAGTGGTGTGTGTAGTTACGGTAAAAACTGCATATGGTGTATTAAAGTGTTCAATCACCAAACTGTGCTTGCTTCCATTACCTAAAACAAACAATGATAAATAGTTAATTATTTATGTTTACATTGCATATAATCAGAACATTTATACTTACCATTTGTTCATTATGATTATACTTACATATTTTGTGTTACATTGTTATTGTGCTACAATGATTCAAGGATATTGTAGGATTTATGTACTTTGTTGTTGTTGTGTTGAACAATTGTTCAACGCGGGGGAGTATGTTTAATTTGTTATGAGAATTTAAATTTGGCGCCCCTTTTTTGTTAGTAAATTTAATACAGATAAGTTTGTTTTTGTTTACTGTTGCTATGTTGTTGTTGATGTAAAAAAATGGCAAATGTAAAAAATTACAAATTATATTCTTAATGGAAGGTTGTAGTTTTTAATTGAAAGAATAAGCCAATATTTACAGTCCATTACATCGTCGTAACATAAACAATTAATAAGTAGTGTATGTAAGGCCTGTAAATATATTCGACGGGACTGAAAAGACCCAATGCCACATGTTTTTCAACGCTGTTGTCAAACAGTTAATCTGTGCTAAATTCTAACGCAGTAGTGCAAATGCGGCCGGAAGCGGGGACACTAGATGGGTAAACGGAGTTGGTCAGGTAGTGGATAATGCTCTTAACCAAAAGTTTGAAGATGAACACCAATTATTACAGTTAGTCCCAGCCGAGTTCAACACAAAAAATCAAAACCAAAATATCCCTATAACCTTATCATGTTTACATCATTAGAATCGTGACAACAAAAGCTATCCAAAACAATTTTCAATTGTTTTTCCGCCTATTTAAAAAAATGAGGTTGATGATGGTTACTCGAAACTTATATGAAAACAAAACTCGAAAAATCTACTTTTTTTAAAATATCTCTGAAACTATCCAAGAGATCTAGATTTTGCAAATGCCAACAGAGAGGTCCTATAAATAGCCAACTTTCATCCCATTTAACCGATCCTGTATCTCTTCCGTTTCCAAGATCCCCATGCTGTGCATTCTTATATTGGACACACTGTATAATTGCTACTGAATGGGTGATTACATTTTTTCTAACTATTTCAATTTCATCCTATATACGTTTTAACTTTTTATTACTTCAGTAATGTCTTCAATAGCCATACCCTTTCTTTTACTAGTTTTGCAGTATATTATAGTCCAAATTAACAAACTACCAACTATTATTAAATAATATAAGAAATAAAGCTTACCATGCATACTCTCCACTATGCAAATTATAATACATACTTTTATTACTAAATGATTTTCTAATAAATAAACAAACTACAACTAGTAATTTATCATTTACAATTCAGAGTGGTTTATTGTGGATTTATATTAAGTGTTTTTATAAGTAAAATCATTCTAGTTAATTATTACAAAAAGGAGATTCCAAATAAAACTTGAAAAAAAAAGTAGCCAGCAGCAGGAGTCAAACCCGGATCTCTTGATTAAAAGTCAATATCTATAACCAAACAACCAATAACCAAATTCTTCATTTGTTGAAACTGTCAAATTTCAGTATTTGCATGGCAGCACTTAAAATTTGTATTAAAAATTAATAACAATAACATATATAAAAATAACATATTTGATGTAAAAAACTTGAAACAATATAAAAGAAATCACAAATAATTAAAAACCGTTTGAATTTTTTCCCAAAAATTATGTTGTCTTTATCTATATCTACGTATGCAAGGTGACAAAAACAAAATTGTAAATATAAAGAAATACACGCTCTGATCTGTTTGCGTTGGTTTTGCATAATTGTATAATTATTCGCAATTTTGGTTTTGTATTTCTTAAAATGAGTGAAAGTGGTAATGCAAGAGTGCAACAAGAAGAATAAATGTTTTGTTGAGCTTTGTAGTTATTTCTTTCGACTAGTCAAGTAAAATCTAGTTTCCATAGCAAAATGAATAAAGAAAAGCCTACTTTCGAATACGGTGTTAGAAACAAGATTTTAAATATCTAATCAAAATCCCTAACCTCATATCATGAACACTGACAAGTATCAACAAAACTCTATTTTCTAGGTTATGTTTATAAACAAACATGAATGAAAGTGTTTCACTCCATGTCGGTATATCAAAGAAAAGTTGTTCATTTGTATTTGTTAGCACTTATTTCTTTGATGTGTACATAGCTTAACCTGATTTACAGAGGAATCACAATTTGACTTCAAAAACAATAATTAAGAGAATCCGCATGCATAGTGCAGTGCTGATGACACCTGCCACCAATATACTTTGTGTAGTGTAAATGACATATAAGGTATGTATCAGAAGTAGCTGGACAAAGTTGCAAGTAAATTTTTGGACAGTAATGAAACAGAATGAGAGAATATTTTATTAATTATAAACAACACAATGCACATACAAACAAATTTAAATAAATTAGACAGCATGGAGACCGTGGTCTTCTATTTTGCTTATTTTGCTCTTGATGCCATCTGTCATGTGCTTAATGATGTTCAGGTTGATTTTTTGGAACAATTAATAATGCGTGTTTTTAGCTGCTTTCCAGCCATTGTCATACATGAACTGAGATAAGATTGATCATAAATACTCGATGGGTCAAGCGTGAGGCACATTGGGTGGATTTGCATTTTTTGGTGCTATCCGTATCTTGATGCTTTTTAACCAATTATGGGTCGTTTTCGCATAATGGCATGTAGCTGGGTCAGGCCAAAATAGTATTTTGTCATATTCATGATGTTTTTTAATGAAATCGAGCAGTTTAGGTAAACATATTTTTATATACGTGTTTGAATTAACGACTTCTTCTTTCTATGTTTGTAAATAAAAACTAACGATTCCTTTGCAGGAAATTGAACACCAAGCTAACACCTTTGGTTCAAATTTCAATTTTTTAACAAATCCTACGTCTTATGAGGCGTCTTTTTTATTTTTGATATAATAACCTCGGTTAGTAATATCACAACTGTTGGAAAATGTAAAATGTTTCTCATCGCCTATTATAACAGTTCGTTTAATATGCATTTTAAGGGTATCTCTCGTAATTGTTTTTCAGAATATCTGGGTTTGATACTTCTTTTGTATTGTTTTATACCCATTTTAACCAAACTGCGACTGATTGTATCTTTGGAAACATTAAATTTTTAGAAATTTTCCGGGTACTTACACCAATACGATTTTCAGCAGCTTTCTTCAAATTCTTCATTCTAACCGAGGTCAAAATTGGTTTCCTTTCAGGTTTCTTTTTATTTTCTGGTTCAATATTTGAAACTGTTTTTTTGATTGTGCGATCCAAGCGTATTATATACTCGGCAACTTAAATTATTTCGCTCTCTCTTTTTCAGTGCAATAATTGTAACACCGCTAATGAAAATCAAGATTTGACAAGTTGCAAATTTTATACAAGCATCGCATAACTTTTCAACGCCGCCTATACATATTTTAAAACAGTTAAAGTTTGTCCAGCTACTTCTGATACATACCTTACCAAGCAAAGCTATATTAGGTTGATGTAGGTTTGAGCTTGAAATTGGGAAGAAATTTGGGTGAAATTCAGTCAGTGCACAAGAAAAGAAAATAACTAAAAGAACTTCAAAATTTGTACAGATTACTAGAAGTTCAGAGACTCCAATACGAAAATTACCATCTGCTGCTTCCAGCCTATAGGCAAAGGGAAATCTTTTAGAATTCATGAGATTACAATGTTCCTATCTTATCCTTATAAAAAGTCAAATAAATATAAGAAGTAAACGGAAATATGGCAATCATAAGCTTTTTTTTTTGTTTACAACTGTATTCGTTGATGATTTCATCTTGAATTGCTAAAAAGTAAAAAATCTTAAATATCTAATAGTCTAAAAATCTAATCTCCAAGTCCGATATGGTGTCTGTAGGGCACACACAAATTAGTATTTGTCTGGTGGAGTATTGTGCAAAACAATTTTCAAAGGTTGTTACTGTTTCTACTTTAAAAAATTAAAAATGAATAATTGTGGTTATTGTTGTTCTTTTAATGATTTTACTTCAAAACAGTTTTTAGGTGTCAGGTGCCACATTATTTCTTTTATTTTGATAGCATGTTGAAGAGGCCTATCAAAATTTTTAACCTCAAATTATGAACACTGACAAGTACCACAGAAGCAAAACTCTATTTTTAGGTTATGTTGATAACTTCACTTCAAAAACATGCAGATCGAATGTCCTAACATATCTGTTTCCCATCATTTCATGTCAGCTCTGTTTATGCTACTGTACATGTGGAAATAAGATATGGCTTAGTTGATTGAAGAGTAAGAATACTGGAGAGGATTAGAATTAACGAGTAATATTACAAAAATAGTTTATCAAAATGAATCCAATTAAATGCAGTTTATAAATTTATAGCGTGTTCGACTAACTGCTCCACATAGAGTGCTCTGAGAGTATTTCTGTCTGTTGCTAAAAAGCGACACATACACTCTCAGGGTGCTTAAGAGTAGTCAGTCAAACATGCTATAAAATTTGTAAACCCAAAATAAGGGGAGGGAATAACTTTATCGAGGAAACTGCTTAATTTACATTAAGTTGCCGTAAGACACGGTACAAATATTTAATGGAATTTATATTATAAAAAGTTTTGCTTTAAACACATCTGAAAATAGAATAATGCTAGATATGTCTGCTAATATTCTTAGATTGTTTTAAATTTTATTAAGTTTTGCAAATAAATTCAATTTGAAAAAAATAAAAATATTCTGCTACTTTTATGTGCTTATACTAAAATTTTTTAAATTATCAATTTTGCTTTAAATTTTCAAAAAATATAAAATATGTGTTAAATCAAAAATAATTGTTTCTTTTTCTACTTCTCTGGGTTGATTATGCAGTTCGAAATGTACGTTTCACGAATAATTCATTAAGATCACAGTATGCATTCAAAACACATACAAGATTGTGGGATGTCTATCTTTAATGTCAGACTAAACAAATCTCAAAACCACCTGAATTGTTAATGACAAAAATAGAACTTATAAATTAATCTTACCTTGACTTTATATTATTCTTGGTCAAACCTTCAGCTATAATAGCTTGAACTTGACTTGGATGAATTATAGGAAACGGTGGCTGATGTATCCTAGCAAATGCTCCTTCGGGTGGCACTAGAATTTTTTGTGCATACGACTGCGGATTGGGATTTTCATTAGTGTACAATTGTTGTGCCAACTCTTGTATATGCATCAATAATAGCCGAGGATCTTGTATTTCTAACTTAAGCAATTCACCGAAATTGCTATAAAGTTCGTCCCATACATCGCACGGCCGCCAAGGAGGCCCACGTTCGGTAACAAAACTTGTAAAAAACATACAATCTAACACTCTTGTAGAAAAATCACAGTCTATCAGATTCCTTTCTCCCAGAAACGCCGCTTTGTGGAATGTTATTACTGGTTTTGGGTGAATTCGAATTAACGTTAGACAGCTGCGGTATCCTTGCAAAAGTTGAGCAAATGTTCTCATGAAAACGGCACGAATCTC
Organism: Ignelater luminosus; assembly: GCA_011009095.1. Lineage (NCBI taxonomy): Eukaryota > Metazoa > Arthropoda > Insecta > Coleoptera > Elateridae > Ignelater > Ignelater luminosus. The sequence goes on from VTPC01090983.1 coordinate 109,579, forward strand.
TTTGTCTAACATGACTGGTTGTGGTGCTCGAACGGCAAGTGGTGGAAATGCATAATCTGCGCTACTCAATTCCGGTTGAAGAATGAGACTTAACGCTTCTTGTGTGTTACTTAAAAGTGGTTCAGGTAGTAATGGAAGAGAAACACCATCAGGAACCATTATTGAACCTCCATCTAAATCTGCTACTATTACATCCATCTAAAATATTTATTAAAGTTGTTCGTATTACTATTTTTATAAAAATTCTAAAAACTTACCAGATCTGAAACTTCGGACTTTAATGATGAATGAACACCAATAACAAATGGTGTAGGTGTAGAGAGAACTTCAACTAAAGGTGCAGGTAGTAAAGGTATGTAAACATGATTATATCTAAATGGGTACATTAAGGCCGTTAATGCTCGGCAAGCCTCTGTTAAACGACTGTAACTCTTGGAATGAAAGAGAATTTTGTGTTCAGTCATTATGGCACAGAATAATACTAGTACATTCCTGATACCTGCATAAATAAAAATTTTACTTTTTGAAATTGGATAAAATAATTAACAATTACCTAGCTGATGAAATAATAAATTAACAGAAGTATGTGTAACGGGTAATGAAGGGCTTATAGGTGGCTGAAGTGCTTGACGATCACCTGCTCCAATGCTAAATCGAACTTGTGGACCTCCTGGCGGTGGTACTTGTATGCATCCTATTATATTTCCTACCAAAGTTTCCAAAGGTACTCCAATATTTTCAACATAAACTGTATAAATAATTCCTAGACAATTCTAAATAGAATTTTATTATAAAAAAGTTACTAAATTATTAATAGTATAACTTACTCGAAACGTTTCTATGTAATCTAATCTAGAAACAAGAACTAAACATTTTGGGGCATACATTATGCTGTGATGCATTATTGTGGGTATTGGTCGTACTAATGGGGCTTCACCTTCAACAGGATCTTCCTCCTATTTAATAAAAAATAAAGTTAAGACTCGTATTAATTATTTTTTGATCTGATTGATTTACCTCGTCTACAGGTTTGCTAGGAGTAATAGACACAGTTTCGTTAAAACATAAACAAGCACAGTAATGTCGATTTGCGTCTATATCTGTAAGTACAGAGACAAAAAACTGTGGTTCCTGTCTGTCTGTTGAAAGGGCCCATCCTTGCGGTTGACAAAACTAAAATTATAAATTAATGCATTTCTTTTCTTATCGATTATGTGTATACAAGCAGTACCCATTCGATTCCTTCAATAAATGGAGTGTCAGGCCAGTCTTTTTCTGGAAACCTTTGCAATATGATACCACTACTTATTCCACTACCTGTAACATTATCGTTTTAATAGTATGAGGGAACTTATTTGAATAATTATGGGACTCACGTTCTTTCTCATGATCATAACCGACAACAACAAAGTAATCAGCTAACCGTGACATTTTACAAAAAAATTTAGTAGAGTTTTAATTTTACTAAAGTTAACTGTGAAATAAGCATTTTAATAATAAATTTGTGCTTTGTCACATTAATTATTTTAAGTTAAAATTGTACACTATAACCTAATTGAAAATGAACTTTGACGTTTCACCGATTTGACAGCCAAGGTTTTGCATAAAACACAGACATTCCTCGTGTTTTAGGAAAGATGAGTAATATTTGATTCCACGGAGATAAACCAGGCGTTATCATTGAAAAAGACCACACCCACATTAATTTCAATATATACATTCTACGCCATTTTGGCACCACTAAAAACTCACTGACAGTGACCCTTGCACTGACAAACGTGAGTCAAGAAGCATATCATCGACTGCGAAAATCAGACAAATAAACGCAATAATAAAATATTAAGTAATCAATTTAAATAATACAGAGATTAATTTTATTACTTTCTAAATTCCAAAGGTTTTATTCATAATAAATCAAGGTAGTAACTGGATTCACCTATTATTATGTACCTGTTTTTGTTTTGGTTTTGTTCTTTTGTTATAATTGGTTATTTTATTACTAAAACAAATGAGATCTCAGAGAATTCAACAAATCAAGGTGTGATCGAACTCTCGCCATCTGCTGTTGGTGTTGAGTCTTTTCATCCTTCCCCACAGATATGATATGCGAAGCCCGGGAAAAACAACCTTATCGTTATCAGAGTATTGTATGATATTTTACAGGATTTTACGGATTTTACATAGTATTTTATGTGCTATTATTATAACGAAGTAGGTTAAACGGTTTAAAATTTCCCAAGATTGCTTCCGCTGGAATGCTGGGAGTTAGTGAATACTGAAAAATATTGGGTGTATGCTATACAATTTGTAATTTCTATATTTATCTGCAAATGACAGCAAAACCATACTTAGGTATTACAAATAGGTTTTTGCTTTTTCTAAATACTTCTTCGAAATTTCACATTCTGAATTAAAAAAACTATGTTTACTTAAAGTAGAAATTCTAGGTACCTAATATTTTTCGTTTAACAGAAAACATTCTTTGCTTATAAAAACGATTCCAAACTTTAAGCGATAAATTTGGCACGAAAACAACGTAAAGCAGCAGCAGAAACTTTCAAATTTCGTGACGCCATCTCATTATTGTGATTCGTGATTGTTGAGGGATGTTTGCCCCAATGATAGACTTCATGCATTCCCTTATTAGTTTAATGCAATCCGCTAGGTGATTAACATTATGTATGTATGACATATAGGTAACCTCACTTTCATTTCTGTTTAAACGATTAAAATATTATAGTGTTTTTATTTATTCCGAAAAAAATTTAATTTGTTAAATAAAAAAATATGAATGTGTCTGAACAACTGAACAACGTTATTTTTGATAACGTAAAGACTTAACAATGAAATTGAGGTTATGTTTTAAGGTTTTAATACCCAACTTCTTCAGCGCCACCTACATGTAAATGGTTTGTTAGTGACAAACATAAATTGGCAAAAATTACATACTGCCTATATAAATTTCGATGCTTTAAAGGTACAAATTCCAATTTCTTTTTGTTTGAAAATCAGGTATAACAAAGTTCACAACTGCGCGACGTCCTAAATGCTAAAAGATATAAGTATGGAAATACTTTGGAGTATAGCATAAGCGTCCATTTTGCTAGTACGACCCACTTAAAGTTGAAATTTCAATTTTTAAAATAATCAATTTCAACTGCCCGTCTTTCTATAGAAAGTATAGGTAAGCTATATAATTACCGCTATTGCTACAAAAAAGAGCTACGATGCGTGCAAGTAAGTAGCCAATATATAAAAGAACAGCTGACCTGCACTTGCACATGGAGCTATCCCATGGTATAAAAAAAAGGTAGTTAAGCTACTAACTAACTTATACTATTGTAGGTACCAGGTAACTAATAATTAAAACTAATAATATTAAAGAACAATTTAAATATATTTGGGATGTAAAATAATATAATAGTTTAGTACTTGAATAGGTTTGAATAATTCTAATATACTAGAATTCACTAGACGCGAGTAAAATCTCAAAGCAATAGCGAGATTCTAGATTAATCTCGTACGCTCCCCCTAGGTATATGTATATAATATAAAGCCACAGTAGCGCTAGTAGTCAGTTCTGATCAAGGAGTCAATGTATAAGTTACCAAATAGAAAAAAAGTAATCAAGTGAGTTTTATTATTAAACACAGACACCTAAAGGTATAATGCTATTCACATTTTGCAGTATAACATTGACATTCTTGTGAGGATTTAATTGCATTTGCTCACTATAACTGCCAAATTTTTTCTTCAAAGTAAGAATTTAACGTAGGTTATAAGTGGCGGCAGCCCTCCCTAAAATTTATCTTCATTATGTAATAACTCATGTAAAAAAGTCATCAAACGCCCAAAACCTTTACCCAGTTATTACCTAAGCAATCGTCATTATTATTTATGTATTAAAATGGACTGTAGGCATTATAAATATACATTTTTAACATTTATTGTAATTTTAAATGTTGAAAAATGAAAATATCTTTAGATGTTGAATAATTTGAGCATCAAGCAAGTCTGTGTAAGTTGGGTTGCCTACCAATCGAGATTACGTGACTTTTAGGAATTTGGTAGCCTAGTTTTAGAACACACTGTATGAATAACAGCTGATTACTAATTTTCTTTTGAAGCATCAAACGTCAACACGTAGTATTCGTCAGTATTTGCAAGTAAAGGTTAATGACAGTTCACTTTAATTAATTGATAGTTGTTTGTACTTGATAACAATCATGTCAACAACGCCAATTTCACCACAAAATGTTCAAAAGATAGTAAATCCTAATCCACATCATATGAAGATCTATAAAGTAATAGTTGTTGGAGATTCAAATGTTGGTAAAACCTCATTAACATATAGATTTTGTGAAGGGAAGTTTTTGGAAGCTTCTGAAGCCACGATAGGTGTAGATTTTCGAGAAAGAACAGTAAATATTGAAGGAGAGGATATAAAGGTATAAAACACTAAAACTAATTTATTGTTGTTACTAGATCTGCTTTACATTTAGTTACAATTATGGGATACAGCAGGCCAAGAACGATTTAGGAAATCTATGGTGCAACACTATTATCGCAATGTTCATGCCATTGTAATAGTTTATGATGTAACAAACAAGTCTTCTTTTGATTCATTAAATCACTGGATCGAAGAGTGTGATAAACACTGCTTTTTAGACATTCCTAGGATTCTTGTTGGGAATAAATGTGATGAGCACATGGCTGTAAATACTAATTTTGCTCAAAGGTTTGCTGATCAACATCATATGCCGGTAACCTTAAATCAAATATTAATGTAAATAAATACCTAATAGATTTTGCTTTTAGTTGTTTGAAACATCTGCTCGTCTTGATTCACAATGTGATAATGTAGAAGCGATATTTTTAACTTTAGCTCACAAGTTAAAAAATCAAAAACCTTTAATACCCAAAGAAAATTTTGACTCGAGAAGACTTGGAAGAATGGCATCTTCAACAGATAGTCAGACAGGTTGTGGTTGTTTGTAAAAGCATTTTTAGGATAAAATATACAATTTTGTATAATACGATGTATTTTTAAAGATAGAGATATTTAATTTTCTATATAGATGTTGTTACATTATAAGAGGTATTTGTTAATATTAAGAATAAGGAATAATGTGAACCAATGACTGTATCAATTATTATGAAAAAGAAAAAAAAAGTAAATTACTTGATTTAAAGAAAATATCAATAAATATTAAATTTATCATGCACTCTGAGTTTTAAAATCTTTCCAAATTTCATTTTATTAAATGGATTGTTTTATTTATTTATTCTTTAAAAACCATAATGCTTTTTAAACCTACCTATAACTATACATGCAAAATGTGCTATGTGTACTTTGTTCAACACGAGTTATGTGCTGCAATCCATAAAAGAATCACATTGCAGCATATAAGGAAACTTGTGTTGAAAAAAGTACACATAGTGCATTTTGCATGCACGACAATGATATCTGCAATCAGACATCTAATTTTATCATGATGTTGGATCTTAAAGTTGTCTTTTGAAACAACAGTCTAGTACATGTAGTAATAAAATTACATTCTCTCCTTAGAGTTAGATTTGCAGAGGGTGCTAGATATATTAGGACACTTGCAGATCAGCAAAACTCTTGTTTACATTTCTTTCACGTACTTATACATAATTTCGAACAAGTTACTACTGTGTGCTAGTTTAGAAACCAGATATTTTTATTATAATTTATACAGGGTGCATTGTAGTTTTAGATTTTGGAGTAGTAGAGTCTAGTATTATTAGGATCTCAATGACTTTTTTCAGTGTGTGTGTAAAAACTATTAAGAAATAAACTGATCTTGTTATAATAAATTGTTAATGGTGTTAAAAAAAAAAACTTAAAACTAGTGGTTGTCTTTGTGTAGTGCTAAAATTATACAGGGTGAGTATTTTATCTCACACTACACTTATAGGCAACACTCCATACTTTCATAGATAGCTTTATAAAAAAATATTATTTTAAAAATTCATCTTTACTAGGGTTGCCAGATTTGAGAGATGATGGTACTAAAAAGCAAAGAGAAATCAGAGAATGCCTTTCTTTTGCGAACGCAGAGGAGATCCCCTAGGGTTCGGAAACGAACAGGTATTTTGGGCTCCGAAGTTGACAAAGAAGTAGGGTTGCCAGATTGTAAAAAGCAAATAATAGAAGATAAGATGAGGAAATATAGGAGAATACAGGAGATCACGTAAAAATTTTCTAACTTGTTGTATTAACGTAAGATAGTTTAAACATTATTGTAAGAAATAACAAACATAACTTTATTTCCAGGATAAAAAACATAAACAACCACTTATTTAAGCCTACTCAAGTAAATAAAGTTCTTTAAATATCAAACAAACAATCAAATGTTGGTTACGCAACATACACATAAACGAAAATTTAAGTCTGAAATATGAAATAAGTTGGTTTTTTCTCTATTCTTTTGTTAATTATTATAAATTATACTTAATAGAAAACAGAAAAATATAGGAGATTTATTCCTATATTCAATAGTAAATAGGAGATAGGAGATTTTAGTTAAATATAGGAGACTCCTATTAAATATAGGAGATCTAGCAACCCTACATAGAAGTTTTTCTCGGGTTCTGAAACCAACATGGGGGGGTTCTCCATCCTCCTCTTGGACTCCGAAGTTGAGACACGGAACATTTCGACATCCTGACGAGTATATAAACATCATCTTTTCTTTGTATTCCAATAATTTAAACACGAGACATGTACATCAAAACTGATAACGTTCTTTTTGATATCATAAACACTTAACAATGAGATTGGTTATGTCTTAAGATTTTAATTCCCAACTTCTGCAATAGCGCCACCTACATGTAAATGGTCTATTAGAATATTTTCTAGTTGTTCAACCCAACCTGGATGTTCTGTGTGTTCAACTATGAATTTAAGGAACTGAATTTGGTATAATGACTAACAATCAGAGTGTAAATTGGTGTTATATCAAACTTTTATTGAAGATGATGCTGATTTGTGCTTGCAACCAATATTTCAAAGTAAGTAACAGAGTATCAATACAAATTGATGGAAAAGAACAAATAAGAGAAAAAGCAAGACAAAAACATGAAAAAGAATGAAGATGCGAAGAATGATGGATGGATCTTATTATAAGAGCCCAAAAGTATTGGCCTAGGTACATACATTTGATTAACCTGCTATTTTAATTTACTGTCATATTTTACTTTATAAAATCTATAGTACAGTTGTTTTACTGAGATTATACTTGTAGAAGGTGCTAGTGTATTTTGTGAGCTTGAAGAAGAGCATGTTGCATCTCCCAGTTCAAAATCTTCTACCAAGTTAAAAGTTGAAGTTGCGCCACTAGAATCATGAATTCTACTTGGATTCTTATCTATACAAGGAAATGAAATTCTCTGTTATTACCTTTTGTTAATAATTATTTATTTTTTTATAAAATTGTTGATAAAATTCTAAATTACCTGTTACTGTGATAGGATCAGTTTCCTCTACTATTGACTGTTGTGGTTTACACATCTGATGAACTTTTAATCTCTGTACTAGAGATTTGTCGTTCGTGACCGAATCGGTTCAGTGAATCAGCTCCGAGCAGTGAACGAAACGAACCGGTTACGAAAACTAGCAGAAATCGATTCACCGCTCTTTTAGAGCTTCGGAATACGAATGCTTTATTATTAGAATTGGCAATTATTCTGGTCATTATGAGTATTTTAGAATCGATTCACTAATGCATCTTTGAATTTAACTTTTAAGATTGATTTCATGGTTTGTTCCCTTAGCATTTACTTAAGATTGGTTTACGTAACAACCCAAATTGTGGATGTGATAATTGATACCTTTGGTGATTTGAACCATTTTGATATTTAATTGTAATAGATTCGATATTGAACGACAAATTTTAATAAGTATACTTTTAGAATTTAATATTATATGTACTTCCTACCAATATCATTATCCTTTTGCACATAAATAAACCACAAATTCTTATGGTCATTGTTCAATTAAAAAAGAAATTCTAGTGATAAGTTTACATAAACGTTTTCGGTTTTGAGAAAACTTCTAAAATGATTTTGAAATTTACATCGCTTTATTATAACCGTCTGTTGTTTTTATAAAAATTCTGTTTATAGTTAACTGCACTCATTACACTAAATAATTTTTTAAAAGAATTTTTTTATTTAAAGAAGTAAACCATGGATCCACTCTTCCATACCTTCCAATAAGAAATGTAAGGTAAAAATAATTAAAATAGAGCAGTGTGCAAATAAAGCCTGAAGGGCGGAAACAGACCGTCGGATAAAAACGCTCTACTGCTTTATTTCTGGGAGTTCGTTCTTTCGTTCGCTGAATGACGAAAGCCATTCTGAACCGATGAACGACGGAGCCGGTTCACTGAATCGGTTCAGCAAGCTGAGCCAGAACCGTTGAGCTGATTCGTACAAATGAGCCGATCGCCCATCCCTGCTCTGTGCAAGACCCTTTCCTTTTCACAAATTGTCCTAGAATCGGTTTTTTCCTTTTCTGTTTTTTCTGCCATATACCATCTTTTCTTCTTCCTGCCATCACGTTTCTTTAATTTTTAAAAACACTCCACATTGACTTGATACAAACAAAACTAAAGTAATATTATTCTTCCATCCCTATTTATATGATATTCAGTCTGATACACAATCAGAAGGGAAGCAAAAATTCAATTTTATTTTGAAAGTTATAGTAAGGGTGTGGGGACAAAAAATCTGTACAGAAGTTATATGGCTGCATAATGCGTTTTATTTAATTTATTTAAACAACCAATATACTAAATAAGAAATACATATTTAAAGAACAGAATCAGCACCAAAGCGGCTTGTCTTTTGAATTTTTGTTTTTAAGTTTTTCACTAAATTGGAAAAAGGGAAATTAGGTGTTTTCCGCAATATTTTTTGAATTATTTTTTTGTTGTTTGTGGGAAGTAGCTTCCCATTCTCCAACGTAGACATTTCTTTTGAAATTTCTCCAGAACCATTCAATCGGCCTAAGCTGAGGAACATTCGGGACATTTCTACACTTCTCTATGAAGGGAATGTTTAATTCTCGATATGCCGCTACAACTTGGTTAGCATAATGTGCAGTAGCCATATCTGACCAAAACACAAAATTACCGCCAGAATGTTCTTATTTTAAAGAAATTGTTTAATTTACATCTTATGCATTTTTTTCATAAATTTCAGCTGTTAATGAATTTCTCGAAGGACAAATATAAGCAGAACAACCTCCAGACGAAATTACCAAATTGTTTTCCTTTCTGATCCTTTTTTTCTTTCGATGGGAAATTTGCAGTCTGCACATTTGCAAATATCGTAAACTGTTTGTCTAGCAATCCTCATATTAACAAAGTGCTTTACGGTGTAAGATTTTTTTAACTCTTGATGTTCCTTATAAAATTTGGCAATCACCTCATGGCGTCTATTTTCACTTAAGACTTGCATTATTTTAAATAGATATTTTTAACTTCAATTACAAATATGCTTTGTTTGATCAGTGACAGATTAGAAGAAAAAACAATACCATCTTCACTCGCAGTCAAATTCCATTTCAGTTAAATAAGAAAATGTACAGATGTTTTGTCCCCACACTCTTAATTACATTTCTTTCTTGCCCATTTCTCATTTAAATCTTCTTAAAACTATAATTACTTGAGTAGAAGTTTTCTAGAAAAGGTATAATACACAAAGGGATTATCTTATTAGACATTTATATTTTTCCATTATTTGTCTTGAATCCCTAAATGCCATACAAATAAATAATCTCATTCAGATGTTCAAACTCATTTAAAATTTTATATTATTAGGTTAAGGATATTAAAGGATCATAAATAATATTCTTTCATTTTCATAAATAACTGTAGGATTTTCTAGAAATATTGGTACCTAGCTTATATTCTTAGTTATTCTGTATAAATAATATTTTAATTTTATTTTCTATAACAAGAAAATCTTTTATGTTGGTTTCAATAAGAATATTTTTCTAAGAAGCTACTTAAAAGCAACTGCCTATAATTGTAAAAGATCTGATGCTAGTGTTATTAAAAGATAGGGCTAGTGGTGGCCTTTTATCTTACTCATTTTTTTATTATTATAGATGCATTGCTACTTCAATATATTTAATTCAAACATCAAATAAATCACGATATTTTTTTGATTTTTAAAAAAAAAATCATGATTTTTGCCAATAGTCGCGTCAATGAAGTCTTTTTCTCGGAAGTTCTCAAGAACAGCTGCGATTTTGATGATTTTTTTTTTGTTATTTTTGTTTTTTTTATATTGTTTAAAATCAGAAACCTTTTGGAGCAGGGACAGAATTATTTATATTGTTTAAACAATATCTATGATATTTATAATACAAAATTCAGTTTTGCCTGGATTTTTTTCAAAATAATTCTTCGTATATTAATTTTAGTATAAAAAATAGTTGTTAAAATAAAGTCTTTAGTAATAATTCAATATTGTGGGTCAAGAAATATGTATGTTAATGATGTTACTAAATTTTTCTGCATTATTGATGGTGGTATGTTACTTTATAGATTAAAATGGGAAAAAAATTAAAAGTTTACTGATATTTGTCAATGGTACACTAGATATTTACGTAATAACTATGGCACTAGTGTTAAAGTTGTTTTTGATGGATATGATAATGATGGAACTAAAGCGTCTGAGAGAAGTCGTAGATATATAAGTAATACTTCAATCGATTATTTATTTGAAGAAGACATGCCTCTAAATACAACTAAAGAGAAATTTTTAGGAAACTGCAAAAAAAGAAATAGGTTTATTAATCTTCTCTGCAAAAAAATGGCCGAAAATAATATTGAGTGGAGTCTTAGCAGAAAGTGATGCGGATTGTTTAATTGTTCCTTTCTTGACGTAGTTGTTGTAGCAGAGGACATTGATGTGTTAGTGTTATTGATGGCTTTAGCACCTGATGATAAAGAAATGTTTTTTTAAAACCACTCAAAAATAATGCCTTGCAAAAGACAAAAACCATGTTAATGAAATATCCAAATATTACAAAAAATCATCTCTTCTTCATTCATGCATTCACTGGATGTGATACTACATCTGCTTTTTATAACAAAGGAAAAAATAATTTTATTAAAATTTCCAATAATGATCAGAAGTTACGTGCAGCAGCTGAAACTTTCATGGTTGAAGAACAAAGTGAAGAAGTACTTCTTAATGAAGGTATTAATTGTATTCTCACAATATATGGTGCCAAAACTGTCAAAAACTTGAATGAACTTCGATACAAACGTTTCATAGCATTAGCTTCAAGAAACAAGAGCGTACAACTCAGTTCGTTACCTCCGATAGAGGATGCAGCAAAACAACATATTAAGAGTTTACTTGCAAGTTCAGCAATGGAAAAATAATGCTCTAATACCTCCTGAAGAATGGGGTTGGCAAAAAGATAACTGTTTAAAACCAATCAAAATGATGCAACCAGCAGCACCTATCAACGTTTTAAAAATCATATTTTGCTCTTGCAAAACAGGATGCGGATCAGCGTGTGGCTGCAGAAAAAGTGGCCTTCATTGCTCACCTGCCTGCATTGCTTGCAGTGGAAGTGACTGCGATAACCACCCACCACTTGAAGAAGATGAAGTCTTTGATATGCAAAATATAAATGAAAATTAAATTTTCTTTTTTTTGTATATGTAAATAAATCAGTAAATTTACTTATTTAATGTATTATTTGTAATTTTGTTGTACATAATAGTTTTGATCTATTGTTCCAAGCATTGATAAACAATTCTTAATTAAATTTTATCATTTTTTTTATAACTGTCCATTATAGAATAATAAATTATCCACAATTATCCCAGTCAGCGGGCAGAAAATTAAGATTTGATTTTTGATACTAATTAGATTTTATACTTTCATATTCAAAAAAATAAAATATACATAAGCAGACTGCAGGCAGATTTAATAATAAGGAAATAATTTTTAAAAACTCGCAGGGCTGACCAAGAAAAAGTACATTTAGAAACGAACACTTAGATACTTGATTTTACAAATTATGTGCACTCCTAGAAATGCAGTTTTTTAATGGGCAATGTAATGGTTGATATCAGTAAAATTCATAAACATCACAGCTGTTTTCAACAAAATTATTATTATATTATAATTAACAAAAGGAAGCAATTTGTATTGCATACCGAATTGTACCGCTTCAACACGTGCATTTAATCTTTATTTAGTTTCTATCGCTGAGTTTACACTGGAGAATAAGGGAGTACATGCAGGTTTATAAATCCATCGCTGTAGATTTCAGTAATGATAGATGATTTTTTTCATACTAGATGGTCAAGCAGGGTCAAGTAGGATCGATGCTGTTACATCACTGAAAACGATTTTTGGTAAAATATGTGATACATTGGTGCAAATAGTGGAAGATCCTTCTCTTAACTCTGAAGCAACACATAAATGCAACTCTTTGCTTATGAGCGTCCACAATTTTAAATTCATGTCTTCAATTATTATTTGGTATGGCATTTTATTCAAGAGTAATACATTAAGCAAAATGATGCAAAGTCCAATCATGGATATTTAGACGTCTCTGGATTTCTTAAATAACTTAATAATATATTTTCAGAATTGGCAAAAAGATAACAGCTTCGAAGAAATATTAGCGAAAGCTATTGATATAGCTAAAAAATTAGATATACTAGAGGCATCATTTCCAGCTCTTCAGAGTATACGAAAAAGAGTAAAACCCAAATACTTTACTGCAAACATATTGACGAACCTATTGTAGACCCTAAACAAAATTTTAAAATTAATTTTTTTCGAACTAATTGATCAAACATTGAAGTCTTTAAATGAAAGATTTGAACTACATACTTTCAAATTTCACCAACAATCTTGGCTTTTTAAATAAATCTTTTAATTTATTTGAAGAAAATCTGTTAAAAAATTGTAAAGATTTACATACAGAAAATGAATCAGACACATTTTTGTGATTGCATTGTGTATTATTTCAGGTAGAGAATATTAACACTACTCGATTCTGCATCAAAAACTATGCTAGGAATTCTAGTATCAATTTGTTGTTAACTCTTCAGTTGTGAAAATATTAAGTCGTATATCTTTTTATAATTTGTAATTTATTAAATAAAGGTAACCACCCATAGTTTTGGTACCAAAAAACAAATCAATCATATTTTTATTCTATTTACCAAAATGGCTTTTACATAATGCAACTGCTTTGATTTACTCATTTGTTGAAGATATTGCAATACTAGAAACTAGAAACATTAATAATAAGGACCTGCAAAAGTGTTACTAAGATAATCACATTAATAATGTTATGACCTATTCTTGCTCTACTTACAATTTTCATACAGAGTAGCAAGTATTAAAAGTTTAAAATTTTAAATGACCTTTATTTCAAGAAATATGCGTTTAAAACGAACATTTTTACGACATCTTTTGCTCAATTTTTCAAAGAATCGAGTGGTGCTAATATTCTCCACCTGAAATAATACATCCTGTACATCATTTTATTATTAGGTTTTATGTCTTTCTTTCTATATCAGAAAAATTTTTTTAAAAATAAACGAAAAACAGTGATGGTGTCTATTGATCTGCAAAATTCAAACAATTTAACAGAAAGAGCGATGAAAATTTGAAAATTTCCGGGGGCGCAAATTTTGAAGGCTGCACGCAGGCGGCTTTGTACTACACGGGGGCCCTGCATTGACATATAATTTCAAACTATTTATAATAGCAATATGAACACAATAACATAAATATCTGTTTTTTTTCAAGTTTTCAATGAGTATTGCATAAAAAATTTTTTTTTCTACATAAATAGCATAAATATTGTTTAAACAATATAATTCTGTCCCTGCTCCAAAAGGTTTCCGATTTTAAACAATATAAAAAGACAAAAGTAAAAAAACAAAAATCACCAAAATCGAAGCTGTTCTTGAAGACTTCTGAAAATTGCCTGTTTTACATATTCATTGACGCTACTACAACCCTGTTTCTAATTAAACATCCTATATCTCAGAAACGATTGTTTTGGGCCCATGTTTATTATACTTTTATTCTTTGTTTTAAGGTCTGGAATAGGCCCTGAGTCTTTTGCACATATTGTATTACTTAATAATAATAATAATAATAATAATAATATTTATCGAACGTAATAATACAATATATATTTAAAAAAAAAGAAAGATATTAACGTTCAATGGGAAAAAAGGTCAGCAAGGCTGTTTTTCACTTTCTCCCTCACAAAATAAACAAATAATTAAATATCACAATTTCTGGAAATCTAATAAACAATTTTTAAAACTTCTTTTGAACTGAGCTGTTGAAGTACACTCTTGAAATAAATTTGTATGACTATTAAATATTTTAGGCGCTGTAAATTCATAACAACATTTAAATTTGTTAGTTCTGTGCTTAGGTATTGTATACATATCCATGTTACGTAAATCACAACTATGTATTGTTGATCGCTTAACTAATAATTTATATAAATAATATGGTTCTTTTGATTTTAAAACATTAAATAGGACTGTTCCATACAAAAGTGTAAATCTATTTTCCAATTTTAAAATATTTAAACTGTTATAATGAGGCGTAATATGTTCTCTTTTATTAATTTGATATGCAAACCTTAAACAACAATTTTGAAGAATTTGCAAGGTACTCTTCATTCGAGATGTTAAAAAGTTGAAATAGACGGAACTGCAGTAATCAAGATGATGTAAGATAAGGGCGTCAACTAAATTCCATTTTACATTTGGCGGTAAAATATTTTTAAATTTCCACAAAGATTTTAATTTCATGTAACACTGGCTGCACTTTTTGACAACATGCCTTTCAAAATTTAGATTATGGTCTATAGTTAATCCAAGATCGCGGGAACTTTCACTAGCATTTAGAATAGAATTATTTAACATGATTTGGTTTCTAGCATTCTGTTTAGCTTTATAAATTAAATTTCTTGTACCAATACACATCACGATGGTTTTTTCAGAGTCTAGACGCAATCCGTTCTTTTTCGACCATTCTAGAATATTTTGCAGATTAAGATTGAGCTCTGTAATTAAGTCATTACTTTTTTTCTGGTAAACACGATTTATATATTTGAGTATCATCTGCATATTGGTGAATATCCCATTGATGTTGCAAAGAATTTGGAAGATCAGCCGTAAAAATTGTGAAAAGGATAGGTGCCAAAACACTTCCTTGAGGGACACCATAATTCATTTCAGTTTCTTCAGAAATCTTATTATCAATTTTTACCATTTGAAACCGGTTTGTAACATAATTTTTAAACCACTGCAAATTTTCATCGGAGATTCCATAAAAATGTAATTTCGCTAAAAGTAGGTCTCTGTTAACAACGTCAAATGCTTTGCTATAGTCTAAAAGCATAAGATAAGTGATTTCTGATTTATCGATGTTTTTCGCTATATCTGTAGTTATCTTAAGCATTGCGGTGATAGTGCTGTGATGTTAACGAAACCCAGACTGAATAGGTGGCAATATTTTACTCTCGCAAATATATTCAGTTAAGAATAAGTAAACAACCTTTTCTAAGATTTTTGACATCGTGGGTAATATACTAATTGGTCTAAGGTCTTTTAATTCACTTGCTTTAGTCACTTTTGGTAATGGATTAATTACAGCTTTCTTCCAGATTGCAGGGATGGTACCAGTTTTAAGCGAGAAATTAATGATATGTGTTACAGTATATACGCAAAATGGTAATACTAGTTTTAACATTTTTAAATTTATATTGTCAATTCCACAAGCGTTAGATGTTAATTTACTTACAATTTTGGCTACTTCTTCAGCTGTTATTTCTCTAAATAAGTCAGTTGGAGGGTTGTTATTAAATCTATTGTTAAGGAAATAATTCATTGTATCATTATCAACAACCACATTTTGAACAATATTTGTAAAGTAATTGTTAATTAAATTAGCGTTCTTAATTTCCTCTGCTATTTCTGATTGAGGTTTTAAGTGAACATTCCAAGAAGCAAAATTTCTCCATAACATCTTTGGATTACAACGGTTAACATATAATTGATCTTTAATAAAAGCAATTTTTTCATTCTTTGTAGCAACAGATAAGTAATTTCGTAAATGCCTGTAGTTATTCAAATCAGTTTCTAGTTTGGTTTTTGAATACTTTTTATACGCTTTGTGTTTTGCATTAATTATTACTTTTAAAGCATTCGTGATGTAAGGACGTTTTCTACTACGTAATGTGGAAGATTTTATAGGTGCATGGATATTAAATAACTTTAAGATTTGATTGTTAATATAATTGACTTTGGAATCAATGTTATCTAATCTTTCCACGTAATCCCAATTGATTGCAGCTGCATCATGTTCAAAAACACTTAATACAAAATTTCTGTACTAGGTCAACACTTTTGATGTTAATGTTTTGAATTTCTGGATAATTTTAAATTCAACTTTTTTATTTTTGAATAAATCTAATAATGAAAACTAAAAAAAAGGCAAGACATTTATAGTTTTCAAGTTTTCATTATTCTATTGAAACCTTTTAAGACAGACTGAACATGAACCAAGCAAACATTACAAATTCTCTTATGCTAGAAATAAAACACAATTTAAATTTTACATATAATGTATTAATTTTAAAATACTAAATATTTTAGTTACATGTATATCGCAATTCTTCTGCCTTGATCTTTATCATAAATATTAAAATCATCTACAATTTGCATTCATTGAGATTGATGAAAAAAATTGTCTCGTTTCTTTGATGGGATCTGAATTATTATTAAATATCATGTTTGTTATTAATTAGGTACACTAGAAAGTGATTTTTTTTTAATATTTGATAGTTTAATTTTTATAACCTATAGAAATAACTGAATCGTAATTTAAAAATTACTTCAAGCTTCCTTAATTTATAAACAATGCAAGTATCATTAATAATGTGTGTATTTTTACAATTTCTGGTATGATGTAGTGATTAAACTCGAATAGAATATTGAATTAAAAATATAAAATTTCCTAATTTGCAATTTTGTATGTATTCACAATTGAAATGATTAAAAATGAAAAATTCATAAAAATTCTTATGGTTAAAGTCTATTAAAAGTATTTTATCTTTTTCTAAAAAACTTAAATAAATCAGTACAGTACAGATCTATACAAAACAGAAAATTTCAACAAGGTAAATTAAATTTGTACAGGTAAAGGAAAAAACAATTAACAGAGAATAAATTACACTTTGAATACAAGCAGTAAATTGTAATATTTTTCAGATCACATATTTACTTATAAAATATATATAATTATTCTTCTTTTATTTACAAGTGCTGCCATTGGGTTCCTACAATATTATTACTAGATTCGATAGCCCTAGCAATTTCTTCATGAATACTGTGACTTAACCAGAGAGTATGAAGTTTCTTATATCTTTCAGTACATAAACGCAGAGGATTTCCACGTCTTAATCCTTGATCAGTTTCCCCATAATCATCTAAATATGGTGGCGACACAAAGCAGCCTCTTAAAGGACTTGCTAGAAATAGAATCTCACATTCTCTAACGCGCAGGAATATTCCTATTCCAGCTCCACATTTGTAAGCATGGTAATTGCAAGCACCTACTATTGTTTTATTTAATTCTGTTTGGCAACAGTAACTTTGAGAGCACAGAATTTCACCGCAGACTAAACACATAGTTGGATTTCTTGAATCTTCATGATCACTATTAGGACAAGTGAATGACGAGACTGTATTGATTAATTCACTATAATCGCTGGGGAGTTCCACTAATTGATTTATAGTTTGAGGTTCTATTTTTGCAAAAACTGGCAAATCACCAGCTAAGTAACGTGTTACTTCGTAGTGGCAACACCATTTTTCAACAATAGGAGTCAATGTTGACGATTTAAAGAGATCTTGAGGTGTTTGTGGAAGACCTAAATATGTACACATATTTTCAAAAGTATCGCCTCCAACTTGAGTTAATTCAGGCATAGGTGGCACATCTGTTAAGAAATTATAAAACAGTACACAACAACGTAAGAATGGTAAAGAGGCATTTTGTATGTGTTTCCAGACAGTTTCTCCAGTTACGCCTTTCTGCTGCTTCTTCAGTAATTTTAAAATATTCAAAATTTCGGAATATTCGTTTGCGTCAGTTTCCATCCAAGGTTGATCATCAAGCTCATTTGTTTCCATACTAGTTAGTGGATCATTACGAGAGTTTTCTACATTGGTGATAATCAATAACTTCACAATATGTGCTATAAATACTAAATGTAAAGTGTGCAATTCTAATGTACCTCCACTGGGAACTGGTGTGGGTTGAAATTTACAAAACAAACTTGGCAACGAAAATGTTAAGGATACCAACATTCCTAATGAATCCCATTGTAAAATAGAGCAATCTTCAGGATGATGATCAATTAATATTGAAAGCAAATACAATGCGTGACTGCTAATAACTACATTCCGTGGCCATGTACTTCCTAGGATTGCCGTAATTCTAATTAAGCTTTCCAAGCAATCCCTGTGACGACTAGAAAGATGTCCTAATAAAGGTTTATTTGCATCTCGCAATAGAATCTCAATAGTATGAAGTGTATACGATAAAGATTTCCATGTCATAGGAGCTAATCTTCTATCTGATGGGTGGGGATTAACATTAAGACCCCTAGTGTACGGTGCTTGAATAAACAAGTGAATCATTTCAATTAATTCTGTCTTGAGTTCAGGATATGTAGAGGAAAACAAATTGGTGAAACTTTCACCATGTGGTCCTAGCTCACTGGAAACGTGTTCGTAAGGACACGAAAATAAAACCTGATGTTTAGGTGTGTTGCAGACAGCTTCACAATCAGGAGGTGTTTCGTTATCAGCATTTGCACCACCATTAGCAGCATTCTCGCAAGTATTACAATGTAGATTCACACAAGAATCAGAACAGGACGAAGATCCATGACAAACTTTTACTTTTTTACTAACGGTAGCCATCATGCAAGATAACCAATTAGCGAAACCAATTGCATTCTTATTTGGACTTGGTTGCATCGATGATAAAGGTGGAATTAATGGGAGTATTGTATTACTTAAGCATTCACAAAGAGGACATAGAAATTCTTGCTTATCAACGTCAAAACTTGCCGGATGACGTAATCGATATGGACGCCTATGTTCTTTAACCATTACGTTATCGAAATATTTTTGCCAACATGTTGCATGCATAACATGACCGCAAGTACTGGTATGTGGTGCAGGGCCTCGATTGGAATTTAAGAATAATGGATTGTCGGAGAATACTTCGGAAACTTCTTCATTTCTATTAAGACTCAATACGGTTGCTTCTTGAACAAAACCAGCTAGCACTAACACAGGTCCATCGAGAGTTAACTTTTGGGTCTCCTGACATAAAATGCAAGTATATGTTTTCTCAACGTTCATTCTCGACGTTTGATTGGGACCTAGACATATTGGTTGCTCTTCTAATTTTTCTGTAATGTCCATTGCGGAACCTCCTAGGTTCGAATTTGCTGAATTGGCCACTAATTCTGCTTGAGCCTCTTCGAATAATTTTGCATTTTCCTTCATAAATTGATTTTGCATGGCAGCCATTTGTGCCATAATCTTAGCTCTTTTTTGTGCTGCTAGTTTGGCTTTACGTTGCTTTTCGTCGTCTTCCTCGGGAATGACAAGCGTACTAGCAGTAGTATCCATTGAACTAGTCGAGGGAACTTCTTGTGAATGTTCAGACATACTTGCTACTTGTTTGTATTTATTAAGAGTCCAACGTAAAAGATCTTTGTGTGAATCAATTCTGGGACTTGATATCAATTCTTCTAAATAAGATGGTAATTTCCATTTTCCTGCTTTTTCAGCAAATAATAAAAATGGATAACTGCCTGATTGTTCTTCTTGCAAAGCGTATCCCATTAAATGTAAGATTTTATGTAATTGAGGTTCAGAGAAGCTTCTGGCTTTCAAGTTGACGCACCTTTCTAAAACGGTTTGCATGATGTGAAGCATAACATCACATTGAAGAAGATTGACGATCATGTTGAACGATTCTTTAAGTTTCGGTAAAAGTGGCGGTGGACAGCAATCGAGTTCGCCGGCAGTCTTACGGCGCTTACGTTGCGTTTCTTCAGACTTTGATAATTCTTCTCGAGTGTAATGATAGAAAAATACATTGTATTCGTTAAAGAAAGGCTCTTTTAATTCGTATACGCCTTTTCCACTACCTTGACTGGGCTTTTTAAATACAGCCAATTCTTCGATTACTTCGTCTAATCCAGTTTCATGTGTAATATCGTCAGGTATGGCTTTATTTAATTCAGAATGAGGTAACGGTTTGATACATAGGTGTTGTATTATTTCTTTCTTAACACGATCTTCAGTTGTTGCATCGCTAATTCCAGTTATATGGCGTTCGCCTACGATGCTTATTAATAATTGCAAGAATTCTTCCACGATACTTATAATTTGTCTCATACTATCTTCTTCTGGACTCTTAAGACTTTTAGCTTCAAAGTTAGGATTGGCCCAATTAATTAAATTATATTTATTTAGGAGGTGTATTAAAAATTCGTTACTTTCAATCAACGATGCTCCCACTTGCAACAACTGAATATCACGGTCTAACATTTCAGTACGACATTTAACGTTGTGATAAAAATATAATTGATTTAATAAAGCATACCCATTTCTTCGCCACATTCCTGCATGAACCTGCGCTATCATAACCTGTGTACGTAAGACAGGTTCGATTATTTGCACTGGTGTTGGCTTTGGAGTTTGAAATTCAGGTCCATCAAAGTGTAATCCAAAACTTTCCAAATGAAGATGAAGCCCGGCTATAAATCTTGATAAGGGCAGGTGGATCGATACTGGTTTTGATGCAACATCATAAGGGAGGCAAGACACACTATGATCGACCAGTTCACGTACTTCTCCTGCTTCATTTTGATCATAACAGGGATTTTCTTGCAATTTCTTCAACGCTGCTCTATACGCTTTAATTAGCACAACCTTATCAGTACCGCACCATTTTATTGCAAGAGATATGCAGTACGCTAGTTTTATGTGCAAATTAAAAGCAGATTCCCATTCCGGTTCGTACTCCATGTGTTGGCCAACTTGTCTCGTTACAGAATCCATACCTTGCATCATAGTAAGTAAATTAAGCATGACTGATAAACCTTGTAGAAAACTTTTGCGTAGCTCGTCAGTCCAAGTTTCCGGTATAGCACTTAAAAGATATCGCAAGTCGTACAGCATGTATTGAGCTCGTTTAAATGCTTGACTTGATACGTTGCGTTCAAATTCTAACTTCCCTGATTTATTGCATTTTCTTGAGCATTCTGATATGAAGGTGTTTAAGAGTATAAATAGAACATCATCGTGAGCTATCAAGTGATGTGCTAAGGTAGGGACGGTAAACAGTTGTACAGATAAAGAAGATACGGAAAAAGAATGATCGTGATCATCTTTAATAAAATCTTTCATGACGTTTCCATAATTCTTCGTAAAAACTTTTGCAAGTGCTTTTTTATTTTCGTATTCAAGCAGCATACCGGATATAAGCAATCTGTGCCAGTGAGTTCGTGCACTTTTCCATAGTTGTGAGTCGCGTAGTAAAATTCCTTTCACTATACAAGGATTAGATTGTTGCGGTCTTAGAGCAACTTCGGAAAATATTGCTCGGAATCCCTCACCATGACCAAGAAATACTTGCAACCACGACAACAATTTCATTCCAAATATTTGATGAGCTACCACATGAGCATGTACTACTAGAACTTTTAGAGGTTTATTACCATGACGTGATGTATATTTTTCTATATCAGTTTTTAAGTCATTACAGTGCTGAAATGTGGAGCATTTAACTACAGCTCTTCCTTCTCGATCGATATTCGTTACATATTCAATAGCATTCCTCTGACTACATTTAATTACTCGATTTAAAGTGCTTATAACTTGTTCAAATGTATGAATTTCATCATTATAAAGAACTGTACAATATGTATCGATATTATATAAATCGTCTTCTGGTTCATGAAGTCGTAAATCAGCCGTATGTTCTAAAGTTAATAAGTTGTAAGCGTACCATAAAATAGCATCGTAAACAATACGTGTTCTCTCAGCTAAATCGTCTGGAAGTTTACTACTAACTTCAGTTTGCTCTTGAGTACCAATAATATGTATATCGCAAAATGGTGCTTTCTTCCATGCTTCTCTATCTCCACAATCACAACAGCCTCCGCCACCAGAAGTTCCCATTTTATATTTATGAAAGCGATGTTCTGATTTCTTGAAACAATCTACACATAATACGCAGGTGTTATCCATACCACATTCCCGACAGCTGTAGGTAGGTTCGCCCATTTTAAAAACGTGTCCACAAACTGAGGGTGGTTTATCGAATGTACTTAATTGATTGAGAACAACATTGGGGTCCCCGTGAAAAATAAACTCTTCTAAAGGACTGAAAAGGATCTTTTGGGCATCGTCTTCATTGAAGTTCCAATTAAGGCAGCTCTCATTAATTGTTGGGCTGTAAATGCGAGGTACCCATGTGCGCCAGTATTCCTTAAAATGTGACCCAGAAAGGACACCTTTTTCTAATTTTTCATTCCATTTGGTTAGTACTTCCTTGATGTTAACAGTTGGGGGTGCAGGTGTCATTTCTACATCAGCAATTTCCTCCATCTTAATGATAGTTTAACCTTAAAGAAAACAAAGGAACATATTGTTTATAAATAGTACCTAGCTACAAACTACGAATTAATAGTTACAACGTTTAGGAAAGGTTAAAGCTCTTACATGATATAGAAGAAAAGAAAATTATCTCACAAATCACATACCAACTTTCACATGCAGGAATCGCGGAAATGAATTCTAATTGCTGCAGGAGAGAGTGATTGGTCACAAAGAAAATGATTTTGTGAAAACTCACACTCACCTATATTTAGATTTCTTTTTTTCAATAAAGGATGTGTTAAACCTACAATTTTACCTTGTCAAGCTTGTATTTTTTGTTGATGTCAAGGTTGACTGAAGATTTTGAAAACAATAAAAAAAACTAACGCACAATGAGCTCTCGGATTCTGATACAGCCACGAAAAATT
Organism: Ignelater luminosus; assembly: GCA_011009095.1. Classification (NCBI taxonomy): domain Eukaryota; kingdom Metazoa; phylum Arthropoda; class Insecta; order Coleoptera; family Elateridae; genus Ignelater; species Ignelater luminosus. The sequence goes on from VTPC01090983.1 coordinate 132,746, forward strand.
AATGCACTGACGTTTTGGGAAACTACGAAATATGTGAAGTTATAAATAATCTTTAGAAATTACGACGCATTTTGACATTTCCTACATGCACTTGCGAACACAGCTGATGTCATATTTGAGATTTCTCTCTTTGTTTTGTAGAAGTGCCCAAGGGCGGCAGCAGCGACGAATGGAAACGTTCAATATCCCGTTGTTATGCTATGGTTACGTTCATTTATACCCTGTCTCATTTCTATAATTCCAATTCATTTCAAATTTCTAGGATTTTAATTGGAATGCACTGTTATACCACAGAGTAGATAAAGGTTTCACCAGAGGCGACACTTCACTGTTTTTCTTTGTTATTTTAACCACTTGGTTTCTTAACCATGGACATTTAAATCGGCGGAAAAACGGCGCCAAATTTAAAATTCGTAAGGGTAATAAAGAAATGAGGTTTGTTTGAAAAAGAAATCGCAAGTAGGCAATCAACAAAACAACTGTTACTTAATACTTAAATATATTTTAATCAGGCAAAATTTACAATTAAAAATTACATTATACTTATTTATAGATTCATCAGTATCTGTAATTTTCTATTTTTCTTTTCTGCGGATTTAAATGACCTATTACTAAATTTTAAACAATAAAATATCCTAAACCTAATATATAATTTAATTAAGTATGATTTTGGAAAGCTCCCACAGGGATGAACAAAATCTACATTTTGTAATTTTGCAAATAGTTTATTGCCAACTTCTTTGGTTACTATTACATCCTCAATCCAGACTTATCACTAGTAACTTTTTCTTTCATAGGCTGTCCTACATCTGACTCTAGTAGTTGATTATCTGCAATAATTTACAAATTAGATTCATTCGAGAAAGGTATTGCTCTACATATCATAAATCTTTACTTACTCAAAGCACTAATCTCTATTTGAGAATCTGATGTTGCAGGTTGTTGTGACTCGGATGATCTGATTTCAGTATCTACAAATAATGCAAATATAATTAGATTAAAGTACACATTAGTAGTTTGTTTTTATTTCTCAATGCTAACCGTCTCTGGTTTCACTAGCAAATTTTCTTGGTACAGCAGATTGCAAGAGTTTATGCTTTGTGTTTATATTCACAAAATCCTCATTTATAAAATGATTGCTACATATTCTGTAACTAGCATGAACATTGACCTTATCCTGTAAATCAAGTCGGCCAGTATTTTCTATCCATTTCGTAGAACTACAACAGTAATGATTACACCATCATGTTTGTCATTATTAATATTTTACTTACATGTCAGGATTTCTTGGAAATCTAAAAAACTTAACATCACTGGGGCAATTGTAACCTTTATTTACACAGCCTCTATAGACACAAACATTATTATTTTTTCGTTTTTCAGACATATCTTTAAAAAACCGAATATAACCTCGAAATTTACACGTGCTACTCTTGCAAGCAGGACCTTTAAATTGGCGGAAAGTGCTATCTTTGTTTGCACGTATACTTTTCTCTCTTTAGTGTCGCCTCTGGTGAAACCTTTATCTACTCTGTGGTTATACCTCAAACTTATTTATGTTGGTGTCACTACTTCTAGTTATAAATTCTTCAATAGAAAACTTTCTGCCAAACAAATGTTACATTGCAGTAAATTTGCTTTTATGTACAAATCATTTTCATTGCAATTCATATTAAAGTAATTCCAAATAATAAACAAAGGTAACTTTAAAATATGAGAACATTTTTAAATGAAAAAAGAATTTCAAAGTTATTTTAGTTAGATTTAGGCCCGTTTGTCACGATGCAAAATTATGTACATTTCTTTGTATTTGCATACAAAAACTACAATTTTTTGCAAGTTTTATTGCATTGGCTGTTTGCAACATTAGCTAGATTTTGTACAAACTCTTACGAATGAGCATGCGCACTATTAGCAGTGATGTGCGTTGACACGTCAACAATGATTGTTGACATTTTCGTGTCAACAATTTGTCAACAATTGATTTTTCACGTCAAAAATGTCAACAATGTCGACAATGTGTCAACAATGTCAACAATGTGTCAACTTTGCAAATAAAGTAGGATTCTGCACATTTTTCGTTAAACCTAACCTGTAAACACAGGTGCTAAAATAAGCTAAAATGTCTAATAAGATCATTAATAAGATGTTCAAGACAATTCAAGAATCAAAATGGCTGAAAGGCCCAACAATAAGAATTTTGATGAATTGGGTTTTCACTTATAAAAGACTGTGACAGTAACTGAAGATGGAAAAGAAAAACCAAAATATTATTTAAATAAAATGGCATTAAGAAACTAAATCCTATGTATTTATTCTTATTTCCATGGAATCAGTAAAATTACAAGTATGTTTACTCATAGCTCCATAGGCCCATACTAAGATTTTTAGTTCGGATATGTGGGGGCACTGTTTATACCTTACAGAATCAGTTAGATCACTCAGAGAGGTTCTTTTGATCTTTCGTGTTCCTGGTTTTCGGTCTGAGCACCCTAAACTGTAGACCTCGCGCTTGTAGAGCAGGTTATATATGCAGTTGATACATAGTATAGAGATGGGGAAGTAGAATAACTCTTAAAAACACGGGAAACTAGCTCGTGAAGGTTGGAGGGCGGTTTGCGTTTCTATAAGAGATGTCACGACGGTCGAACGCCAAGCGATGTTAGATCAGTGCCGTACACGTGGAAGTGAACTTCTACTATACTACCTTTACTTTTATTTAGAACAATAATGTATCTAAAATGTATTGTGATAAATTTGATTTCTTTGGATATTTGTGCATGATTTACATCATTTTCTTTAATTTAATACAATGCCATTATAAATTTGGTAAAATTAAATTTAATAACAGAAGATGCAATGGTAGCCTTTCTAGTAATTCATAAATAAATCTACACACGCCACTGACACTAGCGTAGCGACATCTGTTCGAAATATCGGTATTAGCCATCAACCATTACTTCAAGGTCATCGGTCGGCGTTTGAAAAGAACAAAGGATTTTTGAAGAGTCGTTCTACTTCGGACCGGGATCTTTCGCCGCGAGTCATTCGCCGCGGAGACGTTTGCCGCAGACCCCGTTTCGCCGCGAGTCATTCACCGCAGGGACAGTTCGCCGCAAATAAGTTCCAACGTATTTACTTTGAAATATTTATCTGAACTAATGTGAAATTATGCTTTATTTTTGCTAATTTGTCACATAATGGTAATAACTAATGTGAAATTTATAAAAGTAAGCCGACAGTGTGCTTATTTTTCTTTTGATCGGTAAAGCCCTTTTAAAAATTTTTACCTAAGTAGCAAACAAACCTCTGTATTAAAAATGTATTTAAAAGTAAAGTACATTTTCTTAAAATTCTTTCCGTTCTTGGGAACAAATCTTAGAAAGGGCGTACAAGTTCTAATAAGTGGACACAATCATATGGCGTATAAACACCTGATATTTCAAATAGCTTTTCCCGTAAAGATTAGTACAAAAATTTATTATACTTTACGTTTCTATTTAACCCATTACGGCTATTGATGCGAAAACGCAACATTAAAGTAACAATTTTTTTATCAAGTACAATAAAACAATATCAGATTTATTTAAGTATCTGCTATAAGGTGATGTTTTGTAGTGTGTAAATATATTTTTCTTATTTCAAAAAATTATTATTCTTTTGTTAAAATTTGCATACGAATTTGATCAACTTCTCTAGTTAAGAGATGTCTTCCTACAATTTCTCATAACATTATAATATTGAAAAACCTAAATATTTTGTAATGTTATATTGACGAGATATAAATACACATGTTCTAATAGAAAAAAATTAAAAAATTTTTTTTTCCTGTAATTTTAGTGTTCAGAAAATAATGTTGCGTTATCGCATTGACGCAACGGCGTGATTCATTGTCCACTCCACTAGGGTAAATATAATATAGTTAGACCGACAAAGGGGCTGCAAGTTTTGCAGATTTGTTTGGTTTGCCTGTAAATAACAGACTTTTAGCGGAATAATAGGAAGCAAGAAATATTTTAAAATTTGTTAACGTACCTACTACAAATAACACCATAAAGTAATTAAAATTTTAAGGTTCGAATAGGATATAACGTGTGCCAATAAAATAGCTGGACAAAATTCGAACACTTTACAACACTTTATTAAGAAATCTTATATTTTATATGTATATACAAACGAAAACTAATATTATAATAATTCTACTTTTATTTTTTGTATAGTGATAAAGGACCATTGTCTTCGATTTTGCGTAATTTTTCTTTGACACCTTTAATCATGTGTCGGACAACATTCATGTCAACCTTTTTGACACACAGTCGAATTCTTCTGGTTAGTTCCTTGGTTGATTTTGCTGTCCATCCATTTTTATACACTTCTTGATACAACAAACTCCAAAAATCCTCGATTGGTCTAGCCTTGGGGATGTTTGGAGGATTTGCCTCTTTAGGTACAAACATTATATTATTATCATTTAGCCAGTCAATAGTCTTTTTGGCATAATAACTCGAGGCTAAGTCTGGCCAGAAGATAATTTTATTATTAGCATGTTTTTCATTAATAAAACGCTTAAGTTTGGCCAAGCATTTCTGGATATATGTCTCACAATTAATAGCTGGAGCCTTGGAATCTTGGATATACCATTGCGATATTCCATGTACGGATATTGCACACCACACAAGCATTTTCGACTCAAATCTAGCTTTAGCTGCAAAGCGGATCTCTTCTGGTGTATTCTTGATATCATCTGTATAAAACCCCGCATTTTGATCTCCATTGCTCCATGCAAATGTGAAGTATTTTTCATCATCTAAAATCAACGTCACATTTTCCTTGAAATAACTTCTTCTCAATAGTCAACATCGTTTGGAAATTTCCAGCAATTGTTTTTAGGTGTAACGCGGCACTGTCACTCTACTATGATATTTAACACCCATTTTCATTAAATTTCGTCTAACAGTCTCTTTAGATACTTTAAATTTTTTTGCTAAAGCTCGATTGGATGCTCCAACGCGCTCCTTTGCGGCGCTTATAAGTTTTTTCAATTTACTTTTGTTTAGAATTGACTTACGACCAGGTTTTTTAATTCGAATAGATGATAAACCACCATCATATCTCGCAAAAATTGCGTAAATTGTACTACGGCTGATGTTCTCCGCTAAAAAATGATGTAAAACATACTTTTTATCGTGCTGTCCAAGCATCTTATAAATACGTTCACGTAAATTATTTTGTGCTGCAACTTTCATTATGACCACATCAACACCATGAACTATATATGACAGTTTACATAAACAGAAACAAAAACAGTCGATATTAATGCAATCAAGAAGCAATGCAACCAGATTATTCAGCTTGATAATTTGTCCAGCTACTTTGTTGGCACACGTTAGTGAAAATTCCACAGATGTGGAACGAATGCGACTTGCGTTATACTTTATGACTTCAAGAATGCAATTTTTAAGTTACCGACAAAATGCAATAAAAAAGAATGCCGAAAAATTATACAATAGACATACAAATTCCAATAAATAAACGTGCCCACACATAATAAAGATGTTGAAAAGCGTTAAAAGTGAATCCGAAACCGGCAGTAAAAATTTTGCTTATTCAGCTTATTGTCTGATTGATATTGCATTATCTCTCCCAAAATCACATATCTGCAACAGGAACTATATGAGACAACCCCATTCAAAATTGTAGTCTGGAATCTAAAGAAATTATTATTATTTCAAATAGACATTAACAATAAATTATAGAACATTATTAGAAATATATTAAACATGTTATCGTATACCATGGAGAAGAACAACTGTTTTACAAATTAAAATTTATTAAAATTAATCTTTGTTAAAGATGGTGTCTAATGCAGAGTAAATGCGCAACGGAAATTTTTAAAGCAAAATTGTGCATTAGATACGTATACCACAAAAAATTGAAATATACCGACTGTGTTCGATTCTGTTTTCTAGACGTTTTTAGTAGATATGAATATGTGGTAAATTAAATACCATATTTGCTAAGAAGTTGAAATCGAGTCCGCATCTGCTTCGCTGCCCTCAACTAAAAATCTTCAAATGGAATTGTCAGTATGCTACACTTGTGAATGGTTACCGCGGCGAAAAGTATCTGCGGCAAATGTGTCTGCGGCCAAAAGCTCGCGGCGAATGAGTCGTGGCGAATCGTCCTAGACCGTACCTGAATATACCTGTATGGGTGTAAAAGTAACACATTTTTGAACAAAAGAGGGATTATAGTGACAAGATGAGTAAGCGCGGAGGCTTAAAGTCGGCTGCAAAATTATCTAGTTTTAGATATTGCTACGTCAACAGAGATGCTACGAGTACGACGTATACTATGCTCTATTCTAAAATTCCGATGTTTTCGAGCTCTCCTTAGCAGCCTTAAGTATGACTCCTACGCACAAAATTTGAAATTGAGGATATAAAGACAAGACTATAAAATTCATTTTAAAAGAAACCGCATAACATTTTAGGTAGGTATAGGGTTGTAAAATTCCAATTTTCTATTCATGAATGACAGAATGTTCCTTCTTAAACAGCGTATAGATTTATTGATTGATACTTTTGTTAATCCTTCGAAAATATAAATGAATGTATGCAGTACCTGTAATACAGTCGCCGAGTAATAGCTTGTTATAACTAGAGGTGCATGCATCCTTTTTGATATCAGCAATGTAAATGTAAAATAAAAAATGTGGTCTAACATGGATCTGGTTACATTTCATCTTTTCGTATAAAATTATGCATGTATTAATACATTATTATATTTATACTGTAATGATACCAAACAATCAATACATGTACAATTCTTCTTTTAGAAAAATAGACGGGCCTAAAAAAACAGCGGTATTATCAGTATAAACAATGACGAATTCAAATAAGCGTTCACCTGAATCTTGTAAGAATTTTAATTAAAGGATTACAAATAATGACAAAATGCCTTTTGTCACAAAATTAATTTTTCTTATTAAATGGATACTTTTCTGCTATACCTACTAATACTTTAAAACGACCAACAAAGCCTTTTGGATTAAGATAATCTTCATGACCGTTTCATTTCTAAAATTTCATTTTATGAATGCCATAAAGTATGAATAAAAACAATAAATTTGACTAAATTTAACTTGAATTGAAAAGTTTTGCTACTAGACTACTAACAACCGACTATCGAATAATTCGATAAATTTTATTCGACAGTTCTCATCACTAATTATGATGAGAAATTAAAATATAGCGCCACTGATTACCACGATTGTATAACGGCGGCAGGCGGGGCGGTCCGATTCGCCATTTCGCCGATTACGCTGCTTGCATCCGGTAGCGGCGTCAGTTTCTAATATATCCCCCCCCCCCCTAGGGTTATTATTCCGCTAATTCTATCGGTATTGCTACAATAAGACTGTTTTCAGACTTTTGCTAACCCTGTATATACAACAGCAAACTGTATGATTCATTCGAAATATTCATTTATAGACTACAGAAGTTTTTAAAGTGATGTTAAAAGGTAAAACCATACTAATTTCGAATATTTTCTTTTCGTTTGCAATACTTTTCTTTTGTACCGTTATTTGCTTTATACCGTTGATTGACAACGTTTACACCTGGATTATAAAATATAATTTACAATTTCAAACGAGCTTCTTTAACAGTTTAGTGCTGAAGATATACACTTGGACTATTTTCTAATTTAAGAAAACACTGAGTGATTTATTACACCTTTTAAGTTGTCACTAAATATGTACAGCATATTGCCATTTAGTTCAATACAATATAATTCAATTCATTTATGAAACATTCTTGGATTTTATTCTTAAATTTATTATACTAGTAAGCTTTTGTCCTTCAGAAAAGCCAGAAAAAATTTTTTGTAAGAAATATATTTATTTTTTATGTCTTTGATTTTAAAGTAGAATTATAAAAAGCAAGAAATATACAGTGTGTCCACATTTCCGAGATCCCAATAGTGAGCATCGAAATGTGGACACACTGTATACATTTTATTTTAACAAACTAAAAGTGAAGATTTTACAACCTTAATTAATAATTACTTTTGTTTTTATTTTTTGTAACTTAAATCTATTAAGTCAATACTTTGTAGCACTCCATTGAGCCGTAATCACTTTGAAGCCGTGACGACAGAGATGCTACAAATCTTTGTATAAAATCTAATGGGATTTTTTTCCATTCATCCAATAAAGTTAATTCTAACTCTTCCAGCTTTGTTGAATTTTTTTCTCTAACTTTTTTTGCCAGAAATGACTACAGGTTTTCAATAGAGTTCATGTCTGGACTATTTCTAGACCAACCCAAAACCTCAATTTTTTTCTCTAGAAAGTAGTCTTGAATTTGAAAAGAAAGGGCGACATTAATCTTTTTTTCAAAATTGCTAATTTTACATTTAATATACAGCAACTGAAAAATTGTATAAAACTTATCAATTTGTCGGTATTGCACGGAGCTAGATCTTGCTGAAATATGAACTCTTTATTTTCAGCAAAGAGGATCCATGATCGACTGTTCCAAAGAGCCCTCTAAAATTATTTTACGTTGTACTGCATTTTTAATAGTGTTTTCAGTCCAGAAAGCTATGCTTTATTGTATAAAGCAAATTGAACTATACTGTCAATGTCAGATAAAATATTGTTACATAATATAAATAACATTAATAACTATAGCAGCAGCCAAAGAACGCTTTGATATTGTATACAGCATGTATATGTATACGTAACATTAATGCTAATTAGATTTTATTTACCTTAAGCGTTATAAAAAATTACAAAAATACAGAAAATGTTTCTAAAGAAAATATCTTTTTGGAAAAAAAATTGAAAGTTCTCAGCCTAGACACTAAAAAGTTATCACCAAATTTGTATTACGACATTTTTGTTTAATACACTTATAACTTACTGATGAAGACCAAAACCATCTCTAAACGTGGCTTATGGTCACAGAACATGCAATAATAAAAATTATAAAAATCGATCAAAGCCTAGTATTTTTATACGCAAAATTAATTTTTTTTCAAAAAACTTTCACGCCCTGTACCAACTTAACGAGACAATTTTGGATATAGGTAAGTTGGGTTAAATCTTATTTTTATCCCAGGAGTCTGCAGTTAAGCTATGTCCCAACCTTTTAGAGACACCCTGTATATTGAATGCTTAGAAAAAACGCAACAAGAAGCATTTCTAGAGTAAGTAAGACATTTCTTGCCAATATTGTGTGTCAGTATGAATTCTGTGCCCTTAATGATATCTATAAGGCACAAAACAAAACAAAACAAAATTCAGAATAGTTTGCGACATCAAGACATCTAAACAAAAACTAAATTCACTCCATTTTGTTGTCTCGAAAGATACGGCGTTTTTGCTAATCAGGACAGTATATGGGGCTTTTCCTCCTGACACATTATTTCTCCAAGATGAAAAGGCGCGCACATGTATAAGAATTACCAACATAAAAAGTCTTACAAGCTATATTTTTCTTGCCTAATTTTGGTGTATTTTTCGCTGTTAGGTTAAGTAACTAAAACTTGAAAAAGACTAATTATTCAGCGGACAGAGTGTACATATATCTTTCCTATTACAAATCCATAGTTTCCCAGATATTTTTTAAAAACGAAAACATACATACAAGATTTTACATACACAGTTATTTTTTTGTTTCGGAAGTTTATTTAATAAAACATAACCCTCTTTAATGTTAGTGTTAAATTTTACAAATATGACGGGAAAAGAAGTGAAGTTCAAAAAACGTTGACAAAGTTGATGACTTTATAACTTTTTGACAATTACTAACGACGAGTTTCACTGCTAGCTTTACAAAAATTATCAACTGCATTAAATTAGGAACACTGTTATGTTGTAATCGTAATGATATTAATAGTTCAAGAGGCAATTGTAAAATTTCGGCCAACTTACGAAAAAAAGTGGACATTGATTTGTCTGTTTAAGGAAATTCTGGCACGATTGTAATAATGAGTGTACTACAATTCCTCCCAAACTACAGATTTTAGGAACAAGTGTAATTATTGCTCCAGCTGCACCAAATCAAATATTCAAGCAGACATATTAAAATGCATTTGGTTTGACTGAACTAGAGCAATTAAATATTTGTAATGTTTTTTCCTAAAATCTGTTGTTTGAGAAGAATTATGGTAATCTTAATCACAGCCAATTAAATCAGCAACACTTTTAGGCTGCTTTTAGATGCAATTGGAAGTTAAAATGATTGTTTACTATGAACAAATAATTAGCAATTAATTTTACTACATTTATTTTCTTGTAACTCCTTTTTCCGGTCTGAGCCAGCATATGATTTTTGCCAGCTCAGCAACGGTCTTTTGTTTTTAAACATAGCAATAAATTTTTGTTACACGCAAGTAACTAGCACTAAATTATTATTAATTTATATTTGTGTTGTGTTGGGATGGTTGCGCCACGCTTAAGAGACATTTTTAAAAAATATATTTCTCAAAAAATTATCGTTTTCTTTTTTTTTTAATTTCAGGCCCAGCAAAGTTTAGATTTGCTAGATTTACTACCATCTGATCAAAACAAGAAAATTGTAAAAATGGAAAGCAAGAACAACATAATGAAGATTCCTATAACATAATCTCTTCAAGAAGTCGTGGTTGTGAATCCTCTAGGAAACTACATTGCTCGTTAATTGAGATAACTGCATGGATAAATTAGCTATTACGGCTATTACACTTGTATCGATCAAAAACTTGCCATATAACAGATTTCATTTTTACTAATTAACGTTTGCTTTTATAGAAAGTATTCTGTTTTACAATTCGTTAAAATGTTTAGGTTGAGATCGACTGATGGCGCTCTTACTGCATGAATGCAATTTTATTTACAAACAGCTTTCAAAATGGAAAAAAAATAAAATGATTAAAAAAACCTTAACTAATGGAAAGTTTTAAAAACTGCACGGGTTCTATTTTAAAAGTTACATTTAAAACGTTCTAATCTGAGTTTTAGTTATTTCAACTTTTTATTAATGAAATAATCCAAAGTATTAATTATTAACTTTTAAATTTGTTTCCATGAAACCTTTCATAAGAACATAGAGAAAAAAAATTATAAATATTGAAAAAAAAAGGTAAAATTGGATTATATACGGATTTATACCTCTGGGTATACGGTAGACTAGGATGCATAGGTTGGGCGGCGCATCTCAAACGCGACGACGCCGACGCAACAATACGGGCGCCGCGACCCATAAAGCTGTTGAGGAAAATCATAGTGCGGCGAACTGGTTTTCAGAACAGACGCGCGCGGATTCGTCTTTTTCAAAGACGACACATTTAACCGCAGTGGTATTTTTAGTTCCTGTTTCCAAACATTCGTTCCAGAAGTTGCCGGTACTGTTTTCAATGCACTTTACGAAGTTCACGCTGGCCAATTTAAACTTTGCTTATTAAGTGTTGCGGTAATTTATTTTGCTTCCAGCACGAATCCTAACTGAATTAAATTTAATTATTTAGCAGGACAGAAGTTATATAGTGTTTCTGACAAGGTGATTGGGCAATATTTGTGTTTAATTAAGTTTAATTTTCGGAGTGCGACATTAATTGAGTTGGTGAAAGTGCTATTCCAAGTAAGAAGATGTCGAGATGAGAGACCTGTAGGTGGAAGAATGCGGCGCGCGAGGGGGCTCACTTTTGCACAATGAGCCCCAGGGCATGGCGGTTGCCTTTCTGCTGATGCTGGCAACGGCGCTGGCCCTAGCGGCCCCCGATTGGACCGACTGCCAGTCGCCCTGCGTCTGCAAATGGTCCTCTGGAAAGAAAACGGCCCTTTGCAGAAATGCAGATTTTACTGCCCTTCCCGACAATTTGGATTCCGAAATGCAGGTTCTCGATTTATCGGGAAATTCTATCACGCGACTCGGAAAGGACGCCTTCAAGAATGTCGGTCTTTTAAATCTCCAGCGTATTTACTTGCGTTCTGCTAGAGTGCGGGAGGTCCATCGGGACGCCTTTCGAGAGTTAATTATCCTGGTGGAGGTCGACTTATCTGATAACGAAATCACTGCTCTGCAGCCCAATACTTTCTACGGTAATGAGAGACTACGGATACTGTGTTTGAGTAGGAATCCCTTGCGGCAACTCGGACAGGCTCAGTTCCCAACGCTGCCTCATCTAAGGACTCTTGAGTTAGAGGGCTGTCAACTGGAGAGCGTGCATCGGAATTCATTCATCCACTTGGTCGCTTTGGAATCGCTCAACCTTAAATCAAACAAGCTCCGCAACTTGTCAGAAGCAGCTTTTATGAACTTTGCTCATTTGAAATCGCTTGCTCTGGACGGCAATCCTTGGAAATGTGACTGCGAGTTGCGTGGATTTCGGGACTGGTTTCTTGCCAGTAATTTGCGTTCCGTTTCTTTATTATGCCGGGAACCGCAACATTTGGAGGATTTACCTTGGGAGGATGTACCATCGGAACAATTTGCATGCCCACCACAGGTTGGTATTTAGGAAGTTGCGAGATATTTAATTTAAATTAAAATAATATTTTCGCAGTTAAGATTAATTTAGGAGATAAAATTAATTAAAAAGGTGGGAATATCACATTTTATAATTAAAAGCTATTCGTTTATTTTACCGTCGCGTCGCTATAGAAAGTAATCAACTATTATTATCAATGTTATGTTTTAAGTTTTTCTTGTATCTTAATGAATTATATCTTTGTTCGGAATGAGGGCTTTATCTAAGTACAATAACAGTATATTTTAGGATAACCCAAGATAAGCAGAAACATTTCAGAAAGTAAGGGTCCGGGAAAGGGATATACAACTACAAAAAGGAACTTGGCAAATTGTTCCTAACGGCATAAATCGATTCGGTTCGTTTTCTTTTTTGGTTTAATCAAAACATAAGAACGATTAGCGTTTCCGGACTTGTATTGGTTTTGAATAAAAAACTAAAAGAAGCAAGACAGTGTAATAAAAACAAACCCCTTAAAATGTTATTAAATTAATTCTGCTATTTCGCGTGAAATTATACAAATCCACGTAGTGGGAATAATGCAAGTTAATGTATTACGCCCAAGTATAACATTGAAAAGAAACAATGCGGTTTCTAACTCGGTCGCAAAAGCAGTAAAAAGCGTAATCTCATATAAAAGTTTTCCAAAAAAAGCGCAAGGGACACAAAATAACTGCTTAAAACATTTATTCCTTCCGTTGATGTTTTCCTTTTATTTTTTAAGACCTGCCATTGGGGGTATGAGGGTGAGATGAAGTTATTGCATTTTTCTTTAGCATTTTCATTTTATCAAATTTTTGAAATAACTACGTAAGAATATTGTAATTTGAAAATGGAACATTTTCATTTCTCTATTAAATATGGATGGGTAGAAATGAGAAAATAAAATGATTAGAAGGTAGAATAAATAACGGTTCTGGGGTTAACAAAAAAAAAATAAGCGTGTAACAGCATTCAGAAGCCAATACAAATGTTTGTGTTGTTTCTGATTGTTTATATTTTGATTTGGGTTTGATTTTAATGCCTCGATTGGGATCGAATGGGTTGTGTTTTTTTTTAGTTCGTGTTTACTTTATCGATTTTTAACTTTTTATTTCTGTCAGCATCTAGTTTTAATTAATTCTTTTTGTGATAGTACTGCAAATGTAAAACATTCCATTAAGAGGTTATAATGTTGCTGCATAATTAGCAAAAGAAAAAAGTTTTTTTCGCTCTTTTTTAAGATAGCGTAACATTGCATGTAGCAAAAGGATTAAATGTTGAACATTGTCAACATTAGCATAGATAAGAGCAGCATGTCGCAAATTTATTAGCTGAAACAAGTTTTAGTCGGGATAATATTTAACTTTAGTCAGTTTTACAACATTTAGATAATTTTGTTATAATTTCCTGAGAGATTTTCAGTTTAAATTCTACAATTTTTAATTTTTTTTTAATTTATGGCGGTCAGTGGTTTATAGTTTGTTTATACCAACCAACAACAAAACAAAAAATTTTTATAAATGGCAAGAATATTTTTAAACTTTCCTATCAAAGTATAGTTATACTGATGCCTGTTAATTCTACATCTTAATAAGGCGAATCTAAAAGAAATTGTTTTATTAGTTTAGTCAACTACGATTAGAAAGTAATGTCACCTCAATAACCTTTCAGCGATAATAAAAGTTAAGAAACATCTATCAATAAAGACAGTGAAGAAATAATTACTAAAACTGTGGGAGATATCGATTTATGTTTACATGAAAGTATTTTTTTATAAAGGAAATTTTATATTTTTGTAAAAGGAGATAAGACAAATATTAGTTTCTGAAACAAGATACAAAGTTTTAAATAAATAAAGTAGATACTGCCCACTATGCGGGTTGCCACCGTGACACCACAAAAGTTAGCCAATCAAATGACGGTCATTCACTATTTATGGAAGCTATAGCTATTGAATAAGATATTTCTCTTATGTATTCATTTCCATTAACAAAGCTTAAACCGTGCTATGAGTTTCCGTCAATGTTTTATATATCTTGGAAAAATAATTGATATAAACTAAATAATTAAATAAATAAAAATATTATAAAGAAGATAAATCAATTAAAGCCAAACTTACTTCAAAATATCTTAACTGCTATACTTCGCTCAAAATAACGAACTACTAAAACAACAGACAAATTATTTACTTTCTGTAGTTACATGAAGATAGCTTTACATCATAGAAAATAATTTGAAATTATATATCTTTTGATTTTAATCTTCGCTTTTAATTAATTTTTAATTTTCTCACGTTTTCTTTTACTTTTGTAACTTACATTACTTATACTGATGTGATAAGTCATAACCTATAGGCAATAATTGTCAAAGTGACACGTGAAACAATAGTTATGTACAATAGTATAAAACCCATCATGGTTAGCGAGATAGCAACGTATTTGTTTATTTCGAATAGTTTATTATTCCGAAGGAAGTATAGAATCCTGAGGATTACTGCACTTTGCAGAATTTTTAATTGTCAATTATTTAACTGCGTTTTTGCCTTTGCTGTTCTTTAGTAGTAGTATTTTTTATTAAAAATTGCAAAATAAAAAGCAAAATCTTGCAAAGTAGCTTGGTGCAATAAACCTCACTGATAATAATAATAATAATAATAATTAAAACAAAAAAGTAGTTTAAGGCATGAACACAAGCTCAAATTAACTTTTTTTGTTTTTTATTTCCAGGTTACGGTGACACCTTATCCTTTGGTACAAGCAGAAGCGGGTGGTAATGTAAGTTTTGGTTGTCATGTAACCGGAGATCCCGAACCAGAAGTGACGTGGTTATATGAAGATAGACCAATCAATCATACTTGGCTCGTTTTAGAAGCCGAAGAAGGTCTTTTGGACAAGTGGGCCAATATCAGTGTGTCTAACGTGAGTGACGCTGATGCCGGTGTATATACTTGTGTAGCAAAGAACTCTTTAGCTGCCGTAAGCAGCAACGTGACTTTAGTATTACCCGAAGTTGTTACTGCGACAACACTTAGTAAATCGGAATCGAGATTTTTATGGTGGATTCTGGTGTGCGTTGGTGGAGTGGTTGTGCTTTCGGTAATGTGTACAGTAGTGACGGTGTGCTGTGTAAAAAACAGAAATCGAAGAAGAAGAAGAAACATGAAAGCGAGCGTTAGTTTCACGGACCAGGAAAAGAAGCTTTTGGACGTCAGCATAGCTACCACGACGGATCGCGGGACGGGTAGCTGTGAGGCATTAGCACCGGACTTGGAAGTGGTGGAACCCCCCGTACACATCACCATCGAGAGCGAACCGCTACCCCTTGCGGTGTACCCGCCGCCCCCAGAATTTTCTACAAGCGTTTTGCCAGCGGGCGCATATGGAAACATCCTCATCTCTGTGTCCGTGAGTCGAGACCCCTCCCTAGATGCGTCCAGGTGTCCTGACTTGTTGGACTTACCTCACAGGGCCAAACCAGTGTACCACGGAATGGCTACACTTCCGCGTCGGCCCCGTGCGGTACCACAGTATGACAACATGGGTCCTCGTGTCACCGCGGGCGGCAGTTCCACCTTGTCGCTGCCGGGATCCGCGGCAGAGCTTCCGCCACCTCCTCCACCCCCCAGCTGCGCCCCGCTCACCCCCGAGTTCGTCTCTCTATAACCTCCCTGTGGTTCATCTTGAATTAGTGCCTTTGCTCATGTACACACATCGAAATGGTCTAGTAATAATTTTGATATTAGCAAATTTTTAATTTTTAATTAGGGGTGCGATCATTTCTGAAAATATTTTGTTTTATTATTTATAGAATCAAGCTGAAAAAGCATGTATTGGATTTGCTTTTGTTTTAATATCAACTATTTTTTGTACAAAGGGTAAAATATTATGCCCAAGAGGGTTTACGTAACATATCCATTTTTAAACACATTTTTAGTCATATTTCAGCTTCTTCCGAAATTAATGCGATTATGTATGTAATGAATGATTCAGGTTCACTCTTTTCATACGAATTTGTTTTTATAAATATTTTATTCTTTTTTATATAAATTTCACATTTGTTTTACATCAACAAAAAAGTGATTCCTGAAAAATATTATTGTTAAAAATGTAGGATTTGCGTTTTAAATATATTAATATTTTCAACCCCTCGGATATTGACGCACCGAGGAAAGTGGGGTAAATACATTCTGATTTCGTTGGTGCGTAGCGGCAAAGTTTTATTTATTTAGCTAAGTCTCGAAAGTACAATAAACTAAATTTTTTTGAAAATTAACATACATTTTCATTTTACCCTTTTATGTGTTCGGTTTCATAAATCGAGCAAAAAGGGGAATTTTGTAATCTTGGCTTTGCAATCTTTTGAGCGTAAAACGTAGGTTTTTTATGTGGTTTGAACTTTATCCGATAAATAAATGTTTGTCATCTTTAGATAAAGCATACTTTGATATTATGGATTTCTAATTTCTTTCAAATATTGAGAATTTAAGTCAACCGTAGGGATTAGACAGAGTAATAATTTATGCTCATATATCCATCATAATAATGAAACAAACAACAAATAACTACTGTTTGTAGTTTAATACAAAAAACTATTTCTCCCCTCATTCATCCGCAATGAAATCAAACATTAAAAGGTAATTAAAACATAATATCCAAAATAAACACCGCAAACATGGTATGCTTCAGTTCTAGCGTTTGCAGCATACATCATTTCAATCTATTTAATTAATTTATTTATTGGATATTTCAAAAAGTCAAGAGGTTACCTAATTCATCTATACTAGATGGAAAGTAAATTCCCAAATTTAATTAATTGACTGCCGACAACCAAAGGTTAATTAAACTGTTAATTATTAATATCAGCGCGATCGAAAATCGGTTTTGCAAATTATTGAAGTTGTAAACATGAATGTGTAAAAATTAGCACGGGTTTATGTATTTTTAGCAATTAGTTAGTTGATTGAGTATTGTTCTGTATTTGTTTGTTTAATTAAATGTTCTGTCAGAGTGAAATAATGAAACTTCTAATGAAAAAGAAAGTTAAAGCAAATAATAAACGTCAATTCGAAATTTATGCAAACACAATTCTTAAAAACGTCAGTTTCTCAACATCAAATGGAAGTAGGTTAGAAAATCTCTTTTGATATAAAATCCATAGTAATCTAATTTTTCCTTAGTAGCATTTCACTCCAGTTTGCTTTTTACATATTACGTAAGGGTTAACTAAATCTGATAATTAACTTTTTGATATACAGCTAAACAATTGTTTCTGTTTAGTTTCTGAATTAGATTCTAGAATTTATTTTTGGTTTTTAATCTTATAATGGTTTATTGATCTTGGTATAAAAATAATTGAATGAGTCAGAATTCAAAGGAACTACATAACTCCATTTTCTTGACATTTGATTTTTTATGTTTTCTAATAGTGCTAATGCTAACGCATCGATTGGTAATAACAGAAATTACCTCCAAGTACTCTTTCTATCTAAAAATCGCATTTGATAGCATTCAAAGAGAACGGTAGAGGAGTTGGTGCCCATATTTTACATATCTTAACTACTTTCTTCAGATAAAAACTTTAAAAACATCCTAACTTTTTAAATGCATTAACAGAAACTAACTCCACAACATGTTTTCTCAAATTTCCAAAATCTGGTTAGATTTTCTTTCTGTTCTTTTATTGCTAAATATGACTGTTATACGGCCAAATTCCTTGCTAAATGCTTTAGTAAGAAAAGTTTGAGTTTGGACCAAAAATAAAAATCTAAAGCGTTTTTGTCGTTTCCTAAACATTTAGAATTTATGAAGTTAGTTCTTTTTAATTCTGACTCATTCAATTCTTTCTTTGAAAGAGAAAAAGGCAACCAAAAGTAGAAAAATCTAAGATAATTTTTTGTTTTCTTTTCTCAAATTCAAATTTTTCTGAAATGCTTGTCTATTATAGGCTCTGTGATCTTTGTAATGTAAATTGTTTTTGGGTCTTTTTTCTCATCTGTACAATAAGAAGAATGTCACTTCTTCTTAGTTACTAAACTCTAACCTTTTTGTTTTACGTTTGTTTTCATTTATTCAACACAGCTAATGATGTCGAATCCAGTTCATTTTTTTGGGCGACCTTCCCATGTCGCTATTGTCTTACATTTGCTAACTTCCTACCATCGATATGTTTATGGTAACGTGCTTGTTGCATTCTTTTCTTTTATTTTTTGGATTGCGTTATGTGTATTGATATTAAACAATTTGTTTTTCTTGTAAAGTAAAAAGTTATTCCAGTATCTTCAATTCTGTTACTCTTCTGATATCTTGTGACCATATTATTTATTTATTTCAACATAGTCTTGCAAAATGGTCATCAAAGACACTTCCTTATGAGACAACCAACAAAACTTTGGTATCATTTTTGAGGCTTAAATAATATTCTAAGATAATAAGACCAAGGAAAAGCATTGTAAACTAGATACGTTGCAATATCAAAATCAAGCTTACTTAAAGCTTTGAACAACTGTTTTTCGATTGGGTCGCTGCTTGTAAATAGTCCTCTTTTATATTTTTTATAATTTTTACATATAAATTGGCAAGAATACACTGTTTGGTTTGATCAAAAACTGTCAAGTTCCAAAAAAACCGAATCCGTAAGTTCGATTTTTTATGTCCGGGAGAAGAACTTCTTAAAGTTGTCTTCAGCTCTAATTCCAACAAGGACTTCAATCAGGAAAACAAATTTTATTTTTTGCGGCAAAATTGATCACTATATTAATTTGTAACGTGTAGCCAAATTCGTTCAAAAAAAAATGTTTGGAGGAATTCAAAACATCTGAATAAGTTATAAGTCAGATCTACACATTTACAAATTCTTGGAAAATTCTTATTTTGCTTAGATATACTAATAGGAGGAATTAGAGCAAAAAACCTCAAAAAGTCCTTCAAGACCGTACTTTTAATGGTTAGCTACAAGAGTTTTACCGTGGTTATTCTAACTTTAAAAACATCTTCTGTTATTTACGTCTTTGAACGCGACTTTTTTGTTTTGCTTAGTTCGTAGTTTTCATACTTTAAAATATGGCTAAGGGTCGTGAAAGATATCTTGAACTTAAACGAGTTTTCCTTTTTTTGAAAACGTTTTTAAAAGTGTGAATTGCTTTATTATTTTCCATAAGTACAACCGAAGATTTGTAATAGTGAGCACTTCTAAGTTCATACTTTCTTAGGGCATTATAAATTGTAGAAATGTGATTTTAGGCAAATTACTCATTATTAAAAGTATGACAATGGAACATTTTTCATTGTCTTTAGAATTGAGAACGCGAGATTTCAGATGAATTTATCATAACTAGTAAGCTGTTGGCTTTATTATGTCAACATTGAACCTAAATAAAAAACAATTACGTACAAACGTTTTCAGATCTAGATCTAGGTGTAATATGTAGACTAATGGTTTTCATGTAAAGTCTAAAGACGTCTAGTAATCTCTGGAAATGATACACAAAGTGCTCAAATAATAAATTTAAACTTCAATTTCCAAAAAATTTGCACATTGTAGACACATCAAAGTCGCTGACGTCTTACTTGGGCAAAAGCAATCATAGTCGTTTTTGAATAAAATAAAAAGGTCAATTAGAATTGCCTCATGAAGACTCCTTAAATCTATAATCCCCTGGTCAATTATTAAGCAGCGATGGTATAGTGTGAGTTAGAAACTTTAAAATTCTGCTTCACTAATATACTTTTGAAATTTCTAAGTTCGGATTTAGAAAACAGTTACGCCAGGTTTCTTACTAAAGCTTTTAGATCTTTTTCTTAGCAGCTAGTAGTATTTTCCAATAGAATATGTATAATATTTTCACTTGGCGGTGGGAAGTATGGTGATAATGGTTTACCTGAAATTGTACCTAATAAATCTGAGAAAGGCAAGTCAGGGTTTGGAGGAATTTTGAAATTGCTCAATCGGCCAAGATATGATTGTTTGCAAATATTTCTTGATAATTAGTGTTCACATTTCCTTTAAAGGTTTAGAAGACTTTTGAAAATTAACCAATAAGTGATCAAGAGGAGACTGTTCCACGATGACTAATACTATCAAAGGTATTCGTTTTGGAAATTCTTCAGATTTTCTAATTAGAATCATCACCAAAATTCCAAAATTTCTATTTTTTACAATTTTCATGTTTCTTCTTTAAGATAAAATTTAGTCTTGAAAATGATCAATTCTGAAAGACTCGATCGCAATCGCTAACAGCAATACTGGCTATCTATTAGGCGATTTTTCTTTTGATCGAGAGTATCGTTATTTGTTTAGCTCTAAATTACTACGGGTTCTATTTCCAACTCGACTCGTAAGAATTGCTGAAGGCTATCTAAAACAAGTTTTTGTTTACTAATGTTAGTGCAGTTCGTTTTTCTCCTAAATTAATTTTTGGCCACTCCAGTAAGTCGAATCTAGTCACAGTAAGGGTATATTGGAAGAAAGTTTTTCTATTTTTATGGACATAAAAGATAAGCAGTAAATAGATCTAATTATTTGGATTTTTCGACTTAGGGATCAAAAACAATATTCATGTTAGTTTGATTACAAAGAAAAGCTGCAATCTATAATGGCTTTTATGAAGACTCAACAAATTAAATTTTCAACGAACTCTGTCAGTCTGTCCGCATTTTTTTTAAATCTTGAAATTTTGACTTCAGATTTGGATTCTACATTAAAAACTAAAGACCACGTGGGTGTCTTCATTTTTTGATAACTCTTCGGGAACATGGTCAAAATGAACGCCGAAATTTGAAACTTTTTAAAACTTTTGCTCGAATTCAGTAAGAAAACGGAGTTCGTTGTGGTTATGCTTTGCATTCCTAGATGTTTATTTCTAACATTTCATAAAGTTGAATTTGCCAAAACAAAATCTTGAACAATGTCTTTCTTTGACTTTTTTTTAAATTTGATTTAACTTTGTTCGATTTTGTCCCAATTTCTATTAGTTCTCAATATTTTTGACTAACATAAATGACAGTACGAGCTAAATCTTGAGTAGGCAAATTAACTTCAACCAATTCAAGTATTTTTTTAAGTAAAAAAAAGTAAACAAGGTTCATCTTCTCTAGACCTTCCTTGATAACTATGAGTGGAAAGATGGGTAGGTTTTGAGGAAAAGGGTAAGCTATCGTTAGCCAATGGCACACGAATTTAAAACAAGTTTTACTAAATGGTAACTGTAAAGATAGGGAGTTGCATAAAAAAAAACGCCGAGAAAAGTTGCTCTACATAACTGATATAATCTGCAACTGAAAAAAATATTTTCATTGTTCTTCAATTTTTTCAAATTACTCAAAATTGCTTTGCTTTTAGGGATCTCTTTTTGGTCCCTAGTTTAAAGATGCAAAAGGTGCTTCATGAGTAGTTTTTTATATTCCTCTTTAGGTCAAAGTTATAATGTAATGTCTTTCAGGTTTCTCATAAATCGTTTTGTTTAGTCAATTTTTCCTCCCTGAGTTGTCGCTAAGAAAATTTTTAAAATGGTTATGCTGCTAACTCTTAGCTAAGCTTAGATCCACCACTGTGTGCAGATAAGCATTTTAAATCTACTTATTAAATAATAATAAATTTTGTTGTTTTGTCCCTGGCCTATATTTCCATGTTAGTATTTGTTAGAATCGGATGTTGTGACTAACTTCTTCCGTGATCTTTTACTAGTTTTTGAATTAGAGGGGAATCAATAAGAAAAAGTTTTTGTATCTATTTGTATCTTTCATACTCCGATACTCTTCTATTTATAAAAAAAAAAATAAAACGAAAATTGACTTCAGAATCTGATTGTTTTATGTAGTACACAAAAAAAATACTAACCCGGAAAATGTGTAAAAAGCAAATCAATAACATCCCTCAGTATCGGCATTAATTGCATTATCCGGAAAAATAACAAAATTAGCGTAAATTAATGTAAAAGTTATTCAATCTGATAGGATTTCCAGAAAATCAGGGTAAAGAAAAACAAAATCTATTCATCGTTATGCTGAAAACCTTTATTATTCAAAATCAACATGATTTGCAAACACGAAGGGAACACAGAAATTAATATTTCTCAATAAATTAATGCAAATATTAATAATCAAGCCAAATTGGTATTAGAGAAATTAAATTAAAGAAATGCAAATGAATTAAATCGCGTAATTTATCTGGAAGTAAAATATAAACTTTTGTTATTTTAAGAAGAGTTATAATGCAAATAAACCTTAGATAAAGACAAAGGAGGCTTGGGGAGATAATTAAAATTAATTTCATTCTTTTATGTAAATTTGTTTTTGCTTAAATTTATTTCCAAGTTTTAGTAGCAATAGTAATATTTCCTAACGTTTACCGAGGAAAATAAAATATGATAAAAAAAGAGATATAGGATTCGTTTAAATTGCTTTATTAATGATTTATAAAGATTTTAACTTTTATACATTAATTAGCGATTTAATTAAATGCTTTGTTCCTGAGTATACTAGATGTATCTGTATAACCCTACTCGAGTTTATGCTCTACGATATAGTAAAGTATAGCATGCATTGTATTACATGATTATGTTCGTCACAGAAAAGACGTGATAAGTAACAGCAGTTTATACAACTTATATCTAAATCAAAATCTTTTCATGTGTTAAAATAATTTATTTTTACGTATAACACGCAGTTTTAAATATTTCACAAAAAGGCAATTATTTTATTTAATTCATTTTGTTTTAATTACACTGTCGAGTTTTACATTGTTACTCTTTTTCAGCTTATTAAAGCTTCCTTTTAGAACCATCATGAATAATTAAATATTTTATTTCAGAAGCTTTTGAGAAATAAATTTTTTTCTAAATAATTAAATTATCACAGAAGTAGTGAGAAAGAAAATAAAGTTAAATATTTGCTGATATCTTAAAATAACTAGACCAATTAGATGTGTATTTTGTATTTTTAGTGTTCATTTCACTCCCTTTTCATACACGTCTTTGTGTAAAATAACATTTCAAATTTTAATATTTTTTGTGTATTTAAAAACCTATAGCGATTACTGTTTTCATTAAAATTTATCCTCTTCACGTGAACAAAAAAAAGTTAATGGACTCTGACTTGACCATATTCTAAGCATTTGAATGATATTTCTGTTAATATGCGTTGTTGATCTGTTAGATAAATTAAAATAAATTAATCTTTGTAATGAACTAATTTGTTTACTATTCCCTTGTAAAATCTAATAGCATCGGTTACAGTTCAACTATTTAGTGTTTGATAAATACCCGTATGTGTGAGTATGGGCAATTTGTATCACTCCTCGAATTTAAACTAAATGCAAAATGTGCTCCAGCAGTGCTTAATTAGCAACGAGAACAATAAATTCGCGCTGTCCAGCGGGTGGCAATGCTGTGAAATTAACTGATCATAACTTCCCGTTTCATTGTGATGCTGTTTTGACCACCCGATCTCACGTTCATTATCGCTGTAATTAATTGCACGAATTACTCAATTCCTAAAAGGGAAACGCTTTGCTCGTTTCTCTGCCAAACTGATTCTAATATCTGCGCGAGAAAATAAAAAAGAGATCAACAAAGTTTGTGTGTACATTCCTTCAACAACAACAATTTCCTCCAACAAATGTTAGTATATAACCGCTCACTTCTCCTTCAATTTTCTCTTTTACTTTATAGACGTTTTTATTAGATCCAAGAAAGTACACTTTCCTTCTACTTACCGAGCTAAAAGGATACTGTGGGTACTTTAATCGTTTGTAAACGCTATGCTCTTATATGGGATAGTAAAGTTGCGCTTCAATTATCCATTAGTAACAGATGTTTCCTGACAAAATCAATTTTGGATTGACAGCTTCATCGTCGTGCTTCTTCATTTAATATTAATAAAAAATCTCCAACTTTAAGTGTCTTTAGTTGGTAATTTAGAAGGCGCGACGTGATTGACGGATGCTATTTTAATAAAAAAGGGAGTTTTCAATTCCTATAGAAAGACAAGATTTTTAATTTACTAAAAAATTCCTTAAAAATCACTTTTTACTAAGAGACCAAGAGGCTTTTTGCGAAAACAATTAATTTAGCTATCGATAATGAAGCTTAAATGAACTTTTGGAGTTTAATTGTTTTTCTTGATTCAATGATTTATATACTAGCAAATGTAGATAGGAAAATAAAGAAACTTTTAAAGTAATCTAAATAACAGTTTAAATGCATGGGAGACTTTTTTTTGTAAAAGGACAAAGTAATTTTAACAATAGGTTAGTGTCGATAGGAATTCTAGAGACAAATACAAAGACAAATCCCTTTGTAATTTTCTCTCGATACGGAGCCTGTCTATTAGGGTTTTATCAATCTTCATGACTACAGGCAATATACTTCATGTAAGTAATGAGTTTCGGAACATTATTTTTATTTTTGTCTTGATTTCAAAAGTGCTAGATAAAATGGAAGGGTTATGGTATCGAAAGCAGTGGGCTAATTGCGACGTAATATTAAAAATCTTAGCCTGACTTTGGAAAATTCCAAACATTTTTATTTGAAAATAAATTTGATAATATGGGAAGGAAATAGGATAGTGAATTGTTTCGGGCTTGGAAATATTAGGATTAGTGAATACGCCTCTAGTGTTACTTCACAAGTTAATCGATCTACATTTACTGGAACAATTACAAGTTAGGGTAATTTAATTTTCAATCACTTTGTTAATCCTTCTAAATTTTTATTATCTTCTCCTTTTAGACCACCGTATTTCCACTTAATTCTTTTATCCTTTTTATCACGGTTACTTGAGCTTTGCACTATTTCACATGCCCATTGGAAGAATCTAAAGTGAAACTTTTAAATCTGCATATGGAGGATAACAGGTAAGTCATTACAAGCTATAAACCATTAATCAACACCCAAGGTGAGCTAAATCACTTATAATCTTCCTACAAATTATCTCTATTTACTTACTTTTAGACCTTTATAGAGTTGTTTCATATTTTATTGAGTGACGCATGGAGTTGATGTTTGTCTCCTAACCCAAAGGCCATAGGGTGGTGAACAATTCAAGATCATGTCTTCTTCTGGGATAATGTCCATCTAAACAGGGCTAAGGCAAGTTAAAATTTTGATTAATTCGTTAGATTTTTTTGGAAAACTAATAAAAAATAAAACGAACGTTTACATGACTGACTTAAGGTAAAATTCTACAAAAATTGTCTAAATAGTCAGATCAAATCCGGATTGAATAAATTAAACTAAACCATCATATAGAATCTAATCAAATTTAAAATGAGTATTTCGAGAAATCTCTAAACGTTATGTGAGTTCAAAATATTATTTTGTCATTCAATGACCCGAAGAAGACTAAATTGGTCAAAATTAATATTTGGCTCAAAGAATATCTTTTCAAAACAAAAACTAGTTCAAAAAAGGTCCAAACAGCTGAACCACTAAAAGAAAACTTGCCAAAAATCACATTTTATGAAACAAATAACTTGCCAAAACATAGAGTCGTACTAAAATACCGCCCCACCAAAACAGTTTTGTCCAAAAGAAGTTATATCTTGTGAAAATTAATATATAGGTATCTTGATATTCAAAACGGACATCTTCGTAATATAGGCAGTGAATTTTTGAGTGTAGAAGTCTTCAGTGAATAACTTGTTGATGCAATAAAGTAGGCAAAAGCAAATTGATCTACCTATATTTGAGTCAAGTCAATTCAATATCAGATATAAAAAAGATGACAAGAGTAAATACAAGTCAAAAACCAAAAGAGCGCTCAGTATGAATGCAAATCTTTCATGAACGTTCATTCTTGATTTGGAACTAATTCAATTCAAACTAGCAAATTTGATGCCTGATCAAAAGACTACAAAAAACACTTAACACTTCTTTATTACTATATAAACAAAAATATGTGTGCCATTCATGCGATATATTATTGTGTATGTAACAGAATAATCTCTGAATAGTTTGGGCTTTGATCCAGAAGCAGTGACAGCCTAATTCTACACAGAGAGTAATCTTGATTCCTCAAATGGTGAACAAACTGTCCAGCATATTGGAAATGCTATTTATGGTATGTAACGTATATAAAGGAAAATCATCACGGATTAATCTTTTCTGTCTTTCAGGCTTTGACTGCTAAGCAGCATTCTAACGTGAAGAAATCTCATTGCAATGTTAGCCTTAAATAAAATTTAAATAAGAAAATAAACATTCAAAATAATCTTAAAAGTATCACCACCTTCCAAAAATCGTCACTAGTAGAATGTGGATAATGCTTTTACTGTAATAAATAAATGTTCAAATATGTCTGCAAACTTAAAATAGTGAGGTCTAAGAACCTTAGACTTTCCTACCTTGTAACCCTAAAATCTTGGCTAAAGATGTTTCAACTCTACTGTAGGAATTTCTAATGTACTAAGCATTGACTTAGGGCTTATAATCTTACTATTTTATACGAGAAAGAGGCACCTGTTTAATAATTTCGACTTTTGGACTTACAATTAGAGTCAAATGTGCAAACTTTTAGCTTCTAGCTGACTTTTGACTTTTGGAACTTTTTCTATCACGTTCTGTTTAATAAAACACTGATTTTTCTGAGCTGATCAGACGCGAGATGCATCGGATATTTCATTTGATTTTTTAACTTTTAGTTATGATCTGAAAATAAACAGAATGCTGAACAAATAAAACCGATTATATCAGAAGTTCAAATTCTTCTTTCAAAGCAAAAGGTTTTTTCAACAAAGCATATATTAACAAAAAAAAACTAAATTGTATTTTCTAACTGCTTCTAACTGCAATAGTACATCAGCTAGAAACTTTTAGAAAACAATTATGGATTAAAAGGAAACTGAACAAATACTCACTTTGCCCAAAAAGTGTGAAATCATCTCAAGTAGACCATTAAAATTTACTTGACATGTTGCGAATGAAATCTGACTAAGGGTTGCAGTATTATACCTTATGAAAACCATTGAATAGTCTTCAGCGGTAGTAAGAGACTAATAGAGGTAAAGAAGAAGCGCATGCGGTTATTATTTTTAAGCAAAAGGTCTCAAAAATAAAATGTTAGTTTTTCTTGAGGTTAAGATTTTTATATAAGGTCTTGCATAAAGCTTATTAATGTGTGCCTCTAGATGCTTATAAATCAAGCTCTAGTGGATCAGTAGCAGTTGGTCTGTATTAAAAGGACTTCAAACGTTCAAGCATGTACTTCCATATAAAAGGGAGTACCTAGATTGTTTTCTAGTATGAACTGATGAGAAATAGTGAGTAAAGGTATCGAATAAACTTTATTTCTTTTTGTTTCTTTTATCTTAAACATCTTCTCGAGTCTTTGTTTTGTACTAGTTTTCTTATCTTGAAAAGTTTCTGATAAGCTCAACTAATAAAATAAAACCATCTCAAGTTTGAGTTAAAGATCAACCTTTCAAACATCTTGTGGGTCAAGTCAGAGAACATAAACGGACTCAATTAAAACAAGCTCAACAGCACAATAAGCAAATAAGACTGCGGTTAAGTTAATGGATGCATTTTACTCGTAAGAAAATAATTTTTGATTATTAAATCATTCATAAAAACCGTTATCGTTTTGATAAACTAGGAAAATACCAACTTTGTTAATTCACTATTGATATTTTGCTTTTGCCAAGAAAGCATTTCAAAATTTCAGTTTTACTTTAAGTTTGGAAAAACCGAGACATCCCGAAGCTGCAATATGTGGCTAATAGAAGCTAACAAACTCCAAGCAATGCATTACTTCCAGAGGCATAATTAGATAGGATATAGATTTCAGCAAATTTTGGCCTCCACTCTAGTTTCTAGTTGAATTTTCTATTACGTAGATCTAATAACAAATACCAGGCCCAAGTCTCACTGTTAAATATAGCCCAATATATTAAAACAAATTAGTTATTTATTAAAAATTAAGATTCTCGGAAAAAATCAAATTTAAATTTGTAAAATTAGTATTTTGCTTTAGACATTAAGTTTTAGTTTTTTAGTATTTCTTTCCAGAATTGGTGTCACATAATTCTTGATTTAAAAAATAAACTATCTAATTGTCGATAAATTATGATAATGAAATGTCTTGCCTATTTTAAAACATGCGGGTGAAGCAAGCAAGCAGCTTGCTATACAAGCTAACCCCATAGCTAACCCCTACAGGCCCGTTTAAAGCAGAAAAGGTTTCAAATACAAAAATGCTTGAGGTGTTAATTGGGCTATTGCCACACTCTGTTGCGATATTTTGTTGCGACGTTTTGGAAGCTGACTCTACTTCCGTCCTCAAGCTTTCGCCCTGAGAAGGGCGGTTTGGTTTGTTATTCTTTCTATGTCGCGACATTTTGGATGCTGACTCTGTTTCCGTCCTCAGGCGTTTGGTTTATTATTTTGCATTTCTAGAAATTCATGTCTAAAAACGTCCCGACAAAATATAGCAACAGAGTGTGGCAGTAGCCCAATTAACACCTCAAATGAGAATCCGCACTCATCAACTTTTGGTCAACAAAAATGTTTTGTCTTTTATTTTCAAATTCTCACATAAACATGTATTACATTTTGAAATGATGAGCCTATACTAGAGACTGATAAATCTAAAGCAAACTAATAAAGATCCACAGTGATCGGTGATCAGAACAAGGAAGTGTCAGAAACGTAAGATTAAGACTCTTGGTGACAATGCATGTACGTATGGCATGTCGTTCTAAGAGTATCGATTTTCTTCAATCTGTGTGTGCATTAGCAAATGGGGATGTCATGTCAACCCTATTTGTCTTGAAGGTGGCAATTATGGTTGCCGTCGTTGAAGCAAACCAGTGGCATTGGTATAAGTGAGTTTGGGTTCGGACTAAGTTTGCAGGTGCTGATGGCAAGTCGAACGGTTGGATGACAGGTGCTCGAAGTGATTGGGCTTGATTATGTATAGTTTGGTGGGCACAAATAACCCTTTGCAGATGAGCGAAATATCAAGAAAGTATGGCGAGTGTAAAACTCTGTGACAATAGTTCACTGTCTCTTCCAAGATGAATCTTTTATTTTATTATTAATTAATTAGATAGCACGCCTAAGTGTCAAACTTCTAAATGAGTAGAGGGTGCACAAGTTAAAAAATTGATAAATTCCAGTACACATTGTTTTGCCTGTTTTCTAAATAAGAATTGGTAAAGACAGAACTGATATATTATTACCTTTACAAATAAATGAGCGTATGTTAGTTACTAAGGTAATTAACGTTATATACCCCAGTCACTTTATACATTCACCTCTAAAAAATCCGACTGAAGATTTTCCTTCGGGATTCTCTTTATTTCAGCGTCAAAAACAATCCCTCAAAAGTCCATAAAACCAACTGGACGGCTACAGAAGTTACAGAAGGTCAAAGGTCACAAAAATCAGTTTATTTTAGATATCTCGTACACAATTGGTTTAATGTTAATTTTAGTCATTATGAAATTTGTTCATGAGCTAAATCTACACAAAAAAGGTCCTATTCAAAATTTACGTAGACCAATAGTTTTTGAGATATAGGGCTGAGAAATTTCGGAGCAAAGCGCATACTTCACTATACTATACGTATAGTGGTGTATACAGATAATAAGACCTATTTATACGTAGAAACATCGTTCATCCATATATATCTGCATAATATCTGTCTGAATTGTCCTTGGAAAGGACCCTTCTTTATAATAATAATGGTAAGGGCCTTGAGTAGCAGCTGTCTAACATTCCAATGTAGGCTCATGGGTCACTGTATAACTGAAAATATTGCATGACGGATCTTGTACGTTTTAAATTTAGCTTAACGCTACATTTTGTAGGGTTCGAACGTTTTATTCATTTCGAAATATTTTGTAATTCATTATAATGGCAGACAACACTTGTTTAATTTGTAATGAAACTTTGTCAAATGGCACGACAGCGACTGTTCGCGGTTTAGAAACTCTCAGAAATGTAAGTGTTGAAAGAGGTGACGATCATATAGACTATTTGAAAAGCGTACAAACTGTGACAGTTCATGTAAAGTGTAGTAAAAATTATACGAAAAATTTCAACATTGAATCATATAAAAAACCTCGTATGAGTGAATCGCCATCAACGTCTCAATGCTTTCCTTCGAGATGAATAAAACGTCCGAACTCCACAAAAATTTAAAACGTACAAGATCCGTCATCCAATATTTTCAGTTATAGAGTGATCCATGAGCCTACATTGGAATGTTAGAAAGCTGCTACTAAAGGCCCTTACCATTGTTATTATGAAGAACAGTCCTTCCCAAGGAAAATTCAGACAGAAATTATGCAGATATATATGCATGAACAATGTTTCTAAGTATAAATAGGTCTTATTATCTGTATACACCACTATACGTATAGTATAGTGGAGTATGCGCTTTGCTCCGAAACTTCTCAGCTCTATATCTCAAAAACTATTGGTTCTACGTAAATTTTGTATAGTGCCTTTTTTGTGTAGATTTAGCTTATGAACAAATTTTATGCTGACCAAAATTAACTTAAGACCAATAGTTTACGAGATATTTGAGAAAGACTGATCTTCGTGACTTTTAACCTTCTGTAACTTTTGTAGCCGTCCAGTTGGCTTTATGGACTTTTGGGAAATTGTTCTTGACGCCGAAATAAAGAGAATCCCGAAGAAAAATCTTTAGTCGTATTTTTTTAGAGGTTTGGCCTTTTTTCTTGTATAGTGACTGGGCTATATACTAGTGCTTTTCGAAGTATGCGGAATAACGCACAAAAAAGATAAATCATGCAAAAAGAACAAAGACAACCGTTATAATCTTCTTTTCTCACCGCCATTATCATTACAAAGAAAAACAAAAAGTATTTGAGAATACTTGTCAAACTTTTTTATTTTATTATCTTACTGATGTTATGCACAGGTTACTCAAGCTTTCAGTCTGCGTTTCTTGCAAAAGCTTTATAGTTTTTAACATAAGATGCTGGTAAAAGCAAAGTTTGAAGGTCTATAATATAAAGTAGTAGTAGTGGGTAGTATACATCCCCTTCCTATGTCTTGATGAATTTCATAAGTGGTAACTGGTTGGCGCATTATAAATAATAAATTTCCATCGAGAATCTAAAACGTGACCTAAATATCTGATTTATGTTTTTAGTGAAAGGCATACTGCTTTTAGATGCCCATGTACATAAATATAAATAAATTCGAAAAAGAATTTAAGAATTTCGTAAGAAAACTTGATAATAATATACCTGTAAAGAAATAACTGTTTTTTCTAAATCTTATTAGAAAACCTAAAGCAAAAATGTAATAATTGGTAAAGCTAGTTATTTATTTCCTCTTCTCTTTCCTAATTAAAATAAACAAATGAGCCACAAAGAAAATATCAAAATCATTCAATCGCAAAAGCTGCTTTTATCCTTTATAAAATAACAAAAAACAAAAAATTTAAAAACTTAATTAAAATGTTGATCAAAGACTCTTTAGAGAATTTACATTTTGTTGCTGATAAAAATCTTTATGTAAAAAAAATCCAACAACCGTTCAAGGTGTTTTTTTAAGAACCCGAGAAGTCGCTTACTCTCGCTTGAGAGGAAATTGTCAATAGATTTTTGGTTCACCTGAACGCTTTTGACAAACTTGTCTTTTTAATATTTTTTCACTTTTCAGTCGAGTTGTTAGAATATGATTTTTCTTGCGTTTCTTATTTTGGTAGAGATATAAAGTGATTTGAGAAAACCCAGCGCACAATTTATTTGAGGTTCGACGGCAGCTTGAGATATCAGGAAAAACAAAAACGTCCAATTGTAAGGATAAGCTGATTATGTTTGTTTAATCGTTTTGTTTATCCATCCTTGGCGATTTCCTGGAAAATTTCTACTATCGAGACCGTTCAGTAAAATGAAGACTAGGTATTTATTTCCAATTTTATTTCTGTTTTTTAGAATTGAATTAAATCCTGTTGTCTTCCATAATTGCTCTATAAATGTATCTGTATTTCTCGTGTTTTAAGAAAAGTAATTTATTGAAACAATCATATTGTGAAACGAGAGTATAAAAATTGAAAAAAGTTAAATCGCTTCCTCCATTTTATGACGTCGGGAAAGTTTTGTCCGGCATCATAAAAATGTTGAGGTTTTGTTTTCCTGTTATTAATTTTGAAGCTATTTTCCTGTATTCAAACTTTCCAATCGATGTATTTTTCCAGAATACTGCTATTGCTAAAAATAATTTCTATATTGTTGCAGATTGAAATGAACGTTTTAAATGAAAATTAAAATAAAAAAGAGAATGTTTTGGTTATTTGCTTTACTATCTGACAATTCTAAGATAAATATATTAAATGAACTTCAAGTTCATTAAATGCAGTGCAGTGGGAGATTTACAAATTTGCCTCTCCATTTTTCACTCTCTCCATTTTAGAATGTTTCTATCAATTATAGTTAGTGTTATTTGCAGGGTATAATAGATTACAACTGAAGCAACAGGTAAGATTATAAAATCATGGAATTATGAATATGCAATATACCGGGTGTTAACTACATAGCGTACGTAGGGAAAGAGTATTGTAATTCACATAAGATTACCCCATCAGGAGCAAAGGACTGGTATGAATAATTTTCTTATCAGAGTACTTGCAAATTTGTTGTTGTACCATATTATCAAGAATTATTGGTATTCTTACAAAATATTTTTAATTCTGTCTAAATACAACATGAAATCTAACTTTTTATGTATTTACTTAGTTACTCCAAAATCCGCAGCCCATAGAGTCATGGTGACCTTCCAGCTGCGTTTCCGGACGAATCGTTCAAAGAAGGCAGTCTGCAGTTGCTCCTATGTATTTAACTTATACTACTTGTACTAATAATTATTGTCAACATTTGTTTATCTTCTAAATAAACTAGCCTTAGTTTTCATTACTTATTGTTTTTTTTTGCTTTTAATATTTGAAGTCACTGTTTAGAATTAATCCTCGCACCTCAATTCTTTATCTCATCAACCAGGAAGAGACATTCCGAACATGCAGCTATCGGTAAGTAAGTCTATCAAAAGTGTGTGATTTTCCTTCATTTCAAAAGAATGTTTGACTTTTCAAACTCACTAACACTACCTTCATAGAAACGCATTGAAATTCTTACGTAATACTTACTTTGTAAATTAATAAAGACACTTCACTTGAATCCCACAACACCAAAAAACCTCACTTCCAGCAGAGCTGGGCAAAACTACCCTGAAAAAGTAGTTAATTACAACTACTCGTATCAGAAAGTAGTTTAACTACTAATTAATTATTTATTCGAAAAAGTAAATTTAATTATCAACTTGCTTTTATTCAACTACCTTTTTAACTACTTGCAAAGTATATTTGATATACTTGACGTAATATGTAAGCGAGAAAATTCTAAAAGTAGTCTTTACACGGTTATGTATCTCATTGTATATAAGTTGAATCGCAGCTATCTCGAATTGCTCAATTGTGACAGTAAAATTCTGAAAAACGTCATTTATTTTTGCAGTCGTAGGAAAAATTCTGTATGGAACACGAACGAAAATGTATTAGGTGTTCGTTCGAGTTTTTTCTGGCCTACGCCTCGATCTTAAATTCTAGAACTTACAACACAGTTATTACTTGATTTAACAAAAGTTTCTGGTAAGAATTAATGTAATTTACTTTTTTAGCCTATAATTTTGAAATAGTAGTTGAACTACCAAGAAGTAGTTAATTTGCTGAAAGTAGTTAACTACTAAAACTACTAACTACTTTTTATTTTGTGTTAATTACTAACTAAACTACTCATTTTAAAAAGTGCCATACTTAAACTTGCCCTTTCTTGCAAAATATGGATTATATTTATTTACATTCTTCTTCAGGGTCATATCGAGAACTAGTTTATCAAAGTTAGTGCTGCCAAGTTGAAGACCTCAGAAGTTCTAAGAGAGTTTTCTTTAAGACATCTTTTAAAAACTAAAGCGATGTAGAACATGATTTGCATTTACTTTCCACTGTGAACCTTGCTGTTATTTTTTATGGTTTGGTTATCTAATGCTATTATTCATACAGGCGATCTTAATTTATTAAGCTGTTAAAAGAAAAAAATTAGAAAACATAGGAACTGACATTATAAGATGCAGAAATTAGAAAGATATGTGCAGAAATTGAGTTACTGAGGTACATCAAATATAAAAGGTTATCAAGTATTGAATCAGTCAGTTAGTTAGTTTTGGAATCCAGTACCTCAGAAACAGAAATAGGTCAAAAGTAAGAAAGAAAACTAAAAAGACTTATTGGCATTATCTCCTCTATTAATACATTGTAAGTCACAAATGCGGTATTGGAATAGAAACATTTTGCTGATTGCTGTGTTCTACTTCCACAATATTTGGGTATAAAGCGATTCATAATCAGTGACACTAAAAAGTATCCAAGTCTTAAACTGTTAATCTAAAAATGCAACGTAAAATTTATTTGTAATATTATTGTGATGATAGTTGCTGGCTATGCTGTAGGCATTTAGGTTTTGGTTTTCTTACAATTTCTATTGACGACGTAAATTATTTCCTTACTTCTTTAAGTACCTAATCTTGCTTCTTTCTAAAATTATTTCTTTCTGAGGATCTCTTCAGTAATATTTTATTATCAAGTACATTAGAATATGCAGAATTTCAGCCTATTTAACAATAAAACGGCTCAGTTTCTTCTGCACATGATTACAGTTTCGATTAGCTTTATTGTACCACGAAGAGGTTCTAGTTTAGCAAATAATGATGTAGTTGCTTTTTAGTTAGTAAAGCTAACAGTAAATGTTTAGACGTTCAGATCTGGAAAAAGTTACTAATAATGTATTCTGAGCAGCATAGGAAATTGGAACTTAACTTTTTGCCAGTTATCGTAAGGAAATTTATCAAGAAAATGATCTAAATTAACCCTAGCCTAACAACCAGGTCAACTGTTATTTGTCTCTCTCTAATTACACGTAGCTGGAAGAATGCAAGTGCACCTTCTTGCACCTTCTTTTTGGCGCCCTGTTAATTCCTGTTAATTATTTATAGCTACATCTTTTACCGATAGTATACTATAATCAGACTTTGTAATCGCGGTGTCCAATTTATGACAACTCCTCTAAGTGTTCTACATAATGCGAGTACTGCTAACCGCTTTATTCATCTGAACCACCGTCAAAATCATTTGCGCTACTATCAGCATTTTTTCTTATACAACGTTTCTTGGGCATTGAGAACTTTCAATGTATAAATATAAGAATACAATTAAAATAATTAATTATTGGATTCTTTCAGTTTCTTAACTTCCAGACCAGCAAATTTTACTTAAAAGAATTACAAAAACCAATCACTATTTATACTCATGGTTTCTGCCATCCCAAAGTTTGACTATTTATCATCAAAGAGATGGTAAATATGAATAGTGTGCTTGTAAAGAGTACCACGAAGGAATGACCTACAAGTACAATTAAAAGCAAGGACTTTCTGCTGGTTTCAAAAAAAATCTTATGTTGTTTCTTAGATTCAAAAGCAAATAAGGAAATTCTACAAAAAATTATTATACTACTACTATTTGTAAAGCGTAGTTTATATTTTAGACATTTTACCTTAAGATCTAAATACGTATTTTCGATTTATCTTTGCTCCTTTTCCAAATAGTCTACATCTGATCAAGTGTCCATTAACAACTTTGAACAATGTCACTAAGAAGTGAGGCAAAGAGTGTTATTTATCCCAAGAATATTATTGTAAGTTTATTTATCAACGCTGTAAAGTGTCAGAGGCCGTTTTAGGCCTTTTTAGTCACTGAATATGTTGCTTGGTAATATTAACAGGCAGTTGTTCTTCATTGTAAAGATGTGAATGATACAGCTGCGGGTTTCCGCCATTGGTTGTTGTTGTAGTAGAGCAGCGGCCTGTTGAAGGAATGGTAAGGTAGAAGTAAGTCCTAGAAACACTTGGGGGTCTGGATGATAGGGCTGTCAATCGAGAAGTTGCGTCAGCCTAATAAAATTAAAAATGGAGTAATAATCTGGTGAAAACTCGTTTGAAGTCTATTTACTCCTCTACGATCATATAAAAAACTACAGGGTGTCCCATCTGCCATTCTGTATTTAATTATTCTAAAACTGTTAAATACACTCATCTTAAAAAAGGTCATGCAAGTAGTATACATTAAATTCACGATTTCTCGTTAATGTAACACCAATTTAAATTTATTGCTTCGTGATATATTTGTAATCTAAATAACAAAATTTTACTTTTGAATGAGATTTATCTAGTACTTGGTTACGAAGATCGATTTACACGCATAAGTCTTACGTGTACGGTATCTTTTTTGAAAATGAGTTTATATCAAAACAGAATTGGGGAATCTCTTTTAAATCTAATCACTAAATTGAGAAATCGTATGGTCTCGTATTTGTTAAATAATACCGCTACTCTTTTATTTCTGCGACAGCCCGTGTGTTTTTAAATTAGGAATTTAAGAATACGTCATAAAATGTTGGTAGACATGCGTTTGTTGACACAAGAATCAACAAAGGGTACTGAGTACTCAGATCATCAATCCGAACTTGCCCTGGCAAATAAATGCGTCAAAACGTGTGTTTGCTAATGCTCCACCCATGGAATGACACACTAAAAAAGTAGTGGTTTTATTTAACAACTGAAAGTTGGTGCCTTAGGAGTCAGAGTATACATAGAAATTTCTTGAGTCCTATACCTTTAACTCTTGAACAATAGAATGTAAAACTTTAATCGGGACGCCCTGTATATTACGAACGAAATAGCTGAGTCCTTATTTTTGCAAAAGTACACACTTTGAATAGTATCTACAAGGAATGCAATAAATGTTTCTAAATAGTGTGTATATCTACAAATTGAAAAAGTTTGATTTTAAATTAGAATTTTTCAATGCAGAGAGAAATAGAGAGAAAAGAATCTTACTAGTTGGATAGAAGCATTTTTCCTTGGAAAGATCACTTTGTTGTGGCTCCACTTTGGGAGCTGTTTTACCGCTGATAAGAAAAAAATTGTTTATTTTTATTTTAGATGCTAACAACAAACACGTACCTATACGGTTTTATTCCATTTGATTATCAACATATAGGAGAAGATGACACTCGCAGAAAAACTACCCTAAAGAGCATAAGGAAATAGTAGTTCTCTGTCTTCTAGAAATGCTAGTTAGTAGTTACAATATTCTCTGCTTGACTTTGAAATACTAGGTCAACCTCCCATTACGTTTACGATCTCAGTTATGGTAGTATACATTTCCTTACACTAGAGAAATTTGAAAGCTTCATCCTAACTTAAAAAGGAATACCATAAGATGAAAATTCCCATTTTTCGAAATAATCTATGTTAACACGTATCCTTCTTTGATATACTGATTTTAACATTCCTATTTGTTGGATAAATAAAGTTTAATTGCCATAACTCGAGATATTGGTTATCGGTATTTCCAAATTAATTATAAGCTCAGTAATAGTAAACCTTACCTTAAATTATAATTTCTTGAACCTTTGTGGGTTGTGCCCTCGTTTTCTAATGAAATAATATTTTTTATGTATCTCCTCTTCTATCATCGACTGAAAAAGGGCACAGTTGCAAATTTATTTTCATTATTTTTGTGCTAAAATATAACTGTGACAAGTAAGAAAAGTCTATAATGCTCCTAACTTTTGCTAGATAATTGTTATAAAGATGAATAGTCTCAGGTAATTATGCTGAAGGGCGTTTTGTATCTACTTCAAACTTTAGTTTTTGCTCATTTTCAAATAACCGATTAAAATATTTATGTTCCTTTTGTAGCCTTACCGGAATACCTTCTACTGTATTCAGTGAAACAAATGAAAGTTTCACTGTAGATTCTTCTTTTGCCCAATTTGCATACTAGTTTTAAAAATGAGTTAAACTATGGACTAATTAGTGTAAATAGGGGTAGATTTAAAGGAAAATATGACGTACCAATAATAGTTGATTTAACTGAAATAAACATAGACGTTAGGGGTATCACTGAGAAACTTCAAAAGTCGAAAAGTCAAGTAAGATCTACACCTACCAGATATTTCAGAAATAGAGAACTGATTTTAATAACAGTAGGAAAATAACAGTGTTGCCTACACATAATATGAATGTTTAAGATAGAGGGGTGCAAGGAAATGGTCATTCATATCTCACTGATTTGATTTATTTCTAAAGCGCACAAATACATAGCTTGAGTTTATTAAAAATTGTTAATACAATTTTATCACTTATTGAACATACGTGAAAATGTTGCAACTATGCTAAATCGAGCTAATGATGATAAAACCCGAACAGACTTTAAGGTCAAAATAACATTCTTTGTTGTAATAGTTACAAAACATCCGACAGGAATTGGATCTAAAAATACTAACTAATTACATCACTTAAAACAGACAGTATACAATTAAAAACTTCCTTATCTGTTTAATGAAGAATTCATTAGCTAGTGCAAGTCTTTTGTGAACGATAAGGCTCTGGATATTGAAGATTGCTAAGATTTCAGAAAATTAAATTTTCTTTAAAAAAATAAAATTGGTAGTAGCATTAAATATTATGAGAATTGTGATTTCGTTTTATATTAAAAACACAATAATTCTGGCAAGACGACGAAAAAAATCAAATATGTAAATGCCATGAATATCAGTACAAAAAAATTTCTTACTTATATGAGAAATCCACGTTTGTATGTACTTCATTGCTTTTATATTTATGAAGACAGCATGAAAACCAACGTCACTAATAAAATGCAAACAATCACTTTCAAACAAGAGAAATACATAAATGTGTTGCAGGGAAGTGATAGATATGCGACAAGCTTTGTAGTTAGCTAATATTACCTTACGTAAGTTATATGATAGCCAACAACTTTGAAAATTTAGTTAGATCACATTTATAAAGGAAGTTGAACAATGTAATTGTTACAGAGTGCTGCAATTTTACACAAGCATTAAACGCTAAATGTTGTATACATCAGCTGTCATATCATCTCGAAAATTTAGACAAGTTCGTAAATGTTTGGAGCAATAATAGAATTAATGTTTGGGCAGAAACTGAATGTAGATTAATTACCAAAACCGAAACGGACATCAACTATTATGAAAACATTAATCCATTTTGCGTGTACAGCGTTAAATTGGTTAAATTATAAAATAGTAATTTTGAAAATGCGTTTCTGGATTATATCATGATGTTAGACATTTATGATACCAATACATAAATATTTATGCTATTTTAATTATGACCATTAAAATAAAATTTCAGAGAGATCGTAAATCTTCAGTTGTTTAGAAACTGCTGCATTACACGAATGCGTTTAACTACCAGAAATGAGATTTCATCATTGTTATGAGTATTAATCGAGGCAGATTCTGTAATTATTTGAGGATTTCAAAAATATTATTATAGTTACTTAAGAAATATTGAAGATAAAGATAAACGTAACCATTGTGCTCTATTAAAGATAACTAGGTAATACGAGGGTGGTCTGAAAAGTTTCCGACCTCAACGTGAAGATGGCAGCACTCGTAAATAAAAGCTACTGAATTTCGTTGTTCATCTGTTGACAGTTACTCACCAAAGTTTCAGCCATTTTGGACGCGCAGTTTTTATGTAAGTCGTTTGAGTGAGTTGATGTGAGTTTTTTTGTGAAAATGGACAAAATCGAGTATCGAGCTGTCATTAAATATTTGTTTTTGAAAGGCAATATGCCTTCGCAAATAAAAGATGAGTTGGATTCTGTGTATGGGGACTCTGCACCATCATTTACCACAGTGAAATTTTGGGCTGCTGAATTTAAACGTGGTCGTAAGAGTTTGGGAGACCATGAACGTTCGGGACGTCCAAAAACTGCAACTACCGACGAAAACATCGCCAAAGTTCACCAAATGGTGCTAGACGACCGCCGAATTAAAGTGGGAGAGATAAAAGAGGTTATGAACATGCCCGAAACGAAAATACAGTCCAAACAGTGGACTGCAAAGGGGGAACCGGCTCCAAAAAAAGCAAAAACTGTTTTTTCGGCTGGGAAAGTGATGGCGACTGTTTTTTGGGATAGTCATGGAGTTATTTTAATCGATTATCTTCTAAAAGGAAAAATCATTACAGGAGCATACTATGCATCATTACTTGACAAGCTGAAGGCAGAACTTGTGAAAAAACGGTCACATTTGCAGAAAAAGAAAATCCTGTTTAACCAAGACAACGCACCGTCTCACATCTCAGCGGTTGCCATGGCGAAAATCCACGAATTACGGTTTGAACTGCTTGACCATCCGCCTTACTCACCAAATCTAGCCCCAAGCGACTTCTTTTTGTTCCCTCATCTAAAAATTGCGCTCGGAGGACAAAGATTTTCGTCAAATGAAGAGGCAATCACCTTCGTGAACAATTATTTTGCAGAGAAAAATGCTGAGTACTATTTGGACGGGTTACAGAGATGGGAGCATCGCTGGGAGAAGTGTGTAGAATTACAAGGAGACTATGTTGAAAAATAAAAAAAAAAATTCAGAAAAAATGTCTTGTATCTTTGTTAGGTCGGAAACTTTTCAGACCACCCTCGTAGCTAAGGGGAACCAAAATTGTGTTTCCGTTCTACCCCTAATGATGCTGTATAGATGCAGTATAGATTAACAATTCAATCTTAAATCTTTTTAGAAATAAATTACATTAATAAAAAGAATATTTAATATACTAAATAGAAAAATTAGTAACTTTTTTGCAAATTCTAAGTTAAGAAAAGAGAGGATTTGAACTAGGCATTTTGTAGTACACTAAAAACCATGTTCGGAAGACTTTTCTTTGCAAGACGATATTTGACTTACAAGTTCTAACTTGACTTTCTTAGCTTTTAATTTGCAGTTCTATTTTTGAAATTAAAATTTCAGCAAAATGTATGTTTTATCAAAAAAAACTGTTATTTTCTTGTTAATAAATAAACATTTGCTTTGTCTACCACTGATATATTTACTTTACCAGAAATGCTAACTAATTTCAAGTTGAGACCAATCAACTTCAAATTGAGACTAACCAATATCACATGAAACAATCTGCAATCAGTTGGAGTAACTGTGAATTGCCATATTAAACTAATAACACTAAGGGTAATTAATAAATATAAATGCTTCTCAAGAAAAAAGGAAGATCCATGAAAGGAACTCTTTGTACCTACGTTTCGGCTGGCAGTAGGGCATCTAACGTTCATATTATTGGATGTATAAGCAATCTGGGTTTGATTCATTATGAAATTAGACGAGGTGCATTCAAGAAGACGGAGCTAATGAGTTTGTATGCCAATGTCTTTGAAATGCTTAAAATATATACCAATCACCAGTAGTAATGGTAATAGATAATGCTCCTTGTCATATCGAGGAAGTACTTCAAGAAGACGAATTTGCTGATTACTACTTACTAAGACTTAGTCCCTACAATCCGATGTTTAATGCAATTGAACTTGCATAGTTAGCATTAAAAGCAGGTGTTAAAGTCCTTATTCCCATTTTGAAGCTGAGTATTCCAATTTTGAAATTGATTGTACCCAACTTGAAATTGATTATTCCCATTTTGAAATTAATTGTACCCAAGTTGAAATTGATTATTCCCAATTTGAAATTGATTGTTCCTAACTTGAAATTGATTGTTCCCAATTTAAAGTTAAAAAGGTACAGTGATCACAATTTCAACTTCTTTGTCATGGGCTTTGGTGTGCAGATTAAGGTTATGTAGATTTGGGCAGATATTATAGCAAAAGAAGGCAAGATATCTTTATATAAAAATATATAATTTATAAAACACTATGCCTACTTCTCCTCGCTGTAGTGTTATTAACAAAAATATTATTTTTCAAATGAAAGAAGGAACTTTTGTGTTTGTATCAAATATATAACAACAAATTCTATGTAATGGTCAAATCAATAACCTAATGCTCGTATCAAGTTTGTAACATTGAGCAACGCTTACAATAAGGAAGGAAATTTGTAGAAACCTAAAACAATTAGGTAATTCTTGTCATTTCACCTACGAAGGACATTGTCATACCCCCCAGAAGATAGCGACGACAGTATGCATGACCACATAGTTCTAAGATACAAAAAGGGAACAAGTTGAACTGGCAGGATAATGATGATCATCTAGAAAATCCTATACCAGAAAGGACATCAAATGTGGACAACTATAATGAACTAAATTCGCCTATACATTATTTTAGGAATTTCTTTGATGGACAACTGCTCAAATGTATAGCTGATCAGTTAAATCCGTATGCGGTACAGAAAAACCCAAATAAGCCATTGAAAACTAATGAATACGAATTAGAGCAATTTATAGGAATTTGCATATATATATAGACTTCCTCGTACAAGAATGTACTTGGGCTGCAAATACATAAGTTGAAAAAGTCGCGGATGTTATGTCGCGCAACAGCTGAAAAGAAATCTTCACTTCAACAATAATTCTAACATGCCGAATCAAAACGATACATTTCACGATAAAGTATATAAAATTCTCCCTATCGTAGATACCCTTCAAACAAAGTTTAGTAAGCTTTCCAAAGAACCTAAGTCTATGCGTGGACGAGCAAATAGTTCCATTCAAGGGAAAATCTAATTTAAAACAAGTGGGGTTATAAAATTTATGTAC
>VTPC01090984.1:0-31923 GCA_011009095.1 Ignelater luminosus
CTGAAGAAAAGACATTATGAAAGCTATTTAACTTCGGAGGTTTACAATGGTGGGCATACCTACATAGGTAGAAATTTTCGTTTTGGTGTTTTGCTTGGTTTAATACATATATCTTAGAAAGTGTTCGTTCAAAACGTATTGACGTCTTTAAACATAGATTGTTGTTGCACCCTTTGTCCTTGATCTCCGAACTCCTAAATAGACATTGTGGAAGACCAACAGAAGACAACTTTACTTTAATGCCTGACGTCTAGAACCGACTCTGCTCTTAGAATCTTGATTCTAGTTCAGTGCTTAGCCAAATAATACTAAATGTGCTATGTAACTAATCAATAGCGCATTCACTTTCTAAGTTACAAGAGTTATACTTCTGCTGACACGGACAAGTCAAATTATTTTCATTTCGGTCGTTATGATTATACAGTGTGTCCACATTTCGATGCTCACAATTGGGATCTCGGAAATTGTAAGAGATACGAAGTCGATTAAATTAGAAAAGTTTTGGCTATTTTGGAGATCAGTTTACTTATGCTTTTGGGTTTTCAAAAACATTCACGGCTTACTAGATATTTGCTACAAATGAAATTATTTTATTTTCTTTAAAGTGAAATATCTCAGGAACGAGCGAAGATAGAAAAGAACAGCAAAGAGGGTGTTTTAGAGAATTTACTCCGAAACACAAAAAAATTATTTTCGCAATTGTCTTTTGTTTTACTTCGGCGGTGAAACGTAAATCCAAATTTTTCCTAATGGAACACGTACTTGATTTCCATATTACTGAACTGCACGCCTTAAATTCTTTTCAGTGATACATGGTTTGACATGGCTATTCCTTTGTTTTACCGAGTTATGAAGTGAAAATCATTTTTCATCACAGTGTGTCATGACATCTAACACACAAAGTCGTGAAGTTTTATAAAAAAATTCATTTGTTATGCAAAAATTGCTAAAACAAAATAAATACGCTTTTATGAGGCATTAGCTGCTTATTTGATGCTCTCTATGAATGCTCAGTAAAGTATCTTAAAAGCGTCTTTTGTTTTGTTTTAGCAATTGTTACATAACAAATGTAATTTATTTGACAAGAATCAATCATTTTCATATGTTTAAAGCCATGACACACTAAGTGGGAAATGCTTTTTATTTAGAAAAAAAAAGATAATTTTCTTTTTAGCAAATATCTAGCAAGCCGTGAACTTTTTTGAAAAAACAAAAGCATAAGTAAACTGATCTCCAAAATAGCCAAATATTTTCTAATTTATCCGACTTTGTATCTCTTACAATTTGCGGGATCCCAATAGTGAGCATCGAAATGTGGACACATTGTAGATAGTTAACTGGAAGTCACGACATTGTTAGGCTGAAGTGTGCTAAATTGAACGATCCATGATGAACTTAACGGATTAATGCAAAAGGAGAGATAGCGTTGAACTGGAAACAACATCGAATCAGAACAGATATCGCAAATACTTAAGTCTAGGTTGAACCTCAATGTCGAAACGAGTGTTTAGTAAACATGTGTGTCACAGAAAGTAAATACAAGTGTACTGTTATTGAAAAATGCTGGACATGTTCTTTCGATTATGTTTGACATTCCAGTAGGAGAAATGAATTTTGTTATCTGGTAACATTGAACAATACAGTAA
The DNA here is from genome assembly GCA_011009095.1 of Ignelater luminosus. Taxonomy (NCBI): domain Eukaryota; kingdom Metazoa; phylum Arthropoda; class Insecta; order Coleoptera; family Elateridae; genus Ignelater; species Ignelater luminosus. The sequence continues at coordinate 1,647 of VTPC01090984.1, forward strand.
AACACCACGTGGAACTCCATAGTTCTTGATCATTTGTATAGATCCTATTTGTTATTTTTTTGAGAAGGCGAATGATTTAGTGTCTTTTTGCTATTGTGACCTTTTAAGGTACACGAAAAGCACGTTCGCTAAGCGCATCCTGATAATACACCAATGCTCACTTCTCTGTAGATTAGGGATGGGCAAATTTGGCCCTCGAGGCCGAATTGACTTGTAAAGTTTCGAACAGAGATCTAATCAAAGAAATCTAGTTTTGATTTAAACTTTTTAAACTGTAAGAGATGCGAACGTGTTTTGTTGTTTGACCAGTAGTGGCAAGAAGTTAGAAAGACACCATTATACAATCATCAGATGTGGTTCTTGGAGATTTTCTTTTTTTATATTGGATTTCTATTGAGGATCAATTCTGTTAATGTAACCTATTATTATCCAATACAAGTACACTGATAATTGAAGGTTACAAGGGCTTCAAAGTCTTGGCCGTGATCTTTTTGCAGAACTATTGGGAAGTAATAAATTTCAACATTAAGAGTAAACGACTCTCCAATCCTTAAATATGTTTCATCTAACAAGGTAGCAGGTTGTTCGATGATATCCAATTTTATGAAGAGCTCTGCGTCAATTTCTCTAACTTTTGCGTTTTCATATGTAACGATTTCTATGTAGTTTAGCTAAAACATCTGACTGATGTCAATCTTCGAATCTGAGCAAGTATTTAACAGCAAATTATTAAATTTTCGTTTGCTCGTTGCTACCAATTGAATTTCGTTTGTGTTGAAGAAGAGTCATGTTAATTGAAAGTTTATTCTCTATACTCTTTTGTTAGAGCTCCCGTGTGTAGCTTTCTCTTTAATGCACTTAGTTAGCAGCAGGTTTACGTTCTCTGATTTTACTCAAATATTAGAAATGGGAATGTAACGCCGAAATTGTGCACTCGAAGCTTGCTGATATCTATCTTTCGGAATCTTCACCACTTCATGGTGGACATTATTATAAGTTTTATGGGAAAAATTAATTTGAAAATAGAATTTTTGTTAATTAACATGTATTGAAGTTATGTTCTGTTCTAAGGCTTTTCATGTTTTATATTACATGATAGAAGTTGTTATTAGTCAATTAATGGAATGTTCTTGGTTTACTTTTGTCAAAACTAGGTGAGAGTAAGAACAAGAATTTGGAATATGCTCTAGAAAATTTTTCGCTTCAGTGATTAAGAATGTAAGAAAGGATCCTGTTGAAGGAGAATTTAACCTGCTTGATTTTATTTATTTCCGAGTTATTGTTCACAGAAAAGGTTTTGCAAAAGAACTATTCAGAGAATCTTGAATAGGTTAAACTTTTTATCATAGCAATTTAGACACACTTCGTATTGGGGTTCACTTTTGAAATTTCCAATTGGTTTCTTATTTAAAAGTAATAAAGTTGAAAGTTTGCAATTAAGGGTTTTTTTTTATATTGACCTTGAACTGTTAAACTTTTTTTTATATTTTTAGTAATAGAAGCATTTGATGTATTATTTTGAATTGCTACGTACTGTGTTGTTTAATCAATATGAACGTTTTGGATGGTAAATTGGAAAAACTTGTTCTCGTGAGATTTCTCATTTGAATAGTTAGGTTCTTTCTTTGAAATAAATTGGTAGTGTGTACGAATAAGGTTATGATACTTGTACGCAGTCCCCTCATAAAAAGCGAACGTGAAAGTCATAGCGTGTTAAGTCTTCATATATCATTGGACTCAACAAGATCTTCGATATAATTACATGTACGTGTTCATCTATTACAAAGTTGAACGTTCATATCATGTAACATGCTGTTGCTATAGTTTCTATACTGTAATTATGGTACGATTTGAATAATTAACAATTGAGTTTTATCTTTGGTTGTTAAGAATTGAATGCAAGAACAAAGTTTTAATATTTTCTTTTCAAAAGCATCACTGATCAATACTTTACTGCTACTACGTTTCTGAAAAAGTGCAGAAATCTTCATTGCACATATCTTGATTATAAAATCGTTGAAAATATCCCTTGTATAAGTACCATAGTTGTTACTGTTGGAAGCTTACTTTGCGATACATTACATTACATTAGTAACTAAATTCAATGTTTTTTAAATAATGCAATACAGAGAACGGCGCAAGATTTAATGTATGTAACTTTGGTTTGACTGCAAAAATGACTTGATAAGAAATTAAAAAGCGTACGTTTCATGACCGTTTTCACTTGAAAATCTTGTGAAGACTGCTTTGTATTGAAATGTCATACGATGTTGGAAAGGAATTTAATCGTTTTGGTAACATTAAATATTTTATTAATACAAACAGAGACCGTAATGGTATAATAGTCACTCGAACAGAATAATTCTTATTTTAGTACACACATGTACAAAACGGTTTCCCTTTTACTTTTATATTCCATTTTAATACAAAGCAATTACAGAAGACTTCAAAACAATACACTGAAGTATTTCACAGCAGGCATTTGTTATATTATTTATTATAATAGTCCTGTACCTTTATTTCAATTGTGTAACTCTTTCAAAGCCGTTAATGAAAATTCTAACTTTATGTAGGTGTTCCAACCGTATGTGATGTTTGCTTTTACATGGTATTGTTACGGACGTTAGCATTAATCATGAATTTTGTTCGTTTATGTTATGAATGTATCTGTTATTGTTTTACATGTCACAGAGGTAGGCCCTAATTCGTACATACGGTTTGTACGCGTGAATGATTCTGATAGCAATTAATTAACTGCGGCTGTCTATTGATGGATTGGCATCCAATTTCAGAGACAACTAACCGCGATGTAACACGGGTAACCTTAGCTGGTGTGCTGGTGTGCTAATCGCTAATCATAATTGAGTTACAAGTGCTCTAACCTAATTGTAAGTTCGAAATTATATTCCGTGGAATTTATGTATGTTACAGGAAATACATATACATCTGTATAAGTTAACTATAATTAGATAGGGTAGCTAGATGTTATTATTATATTTGAAAATTTCCTCTTTGTCTTAGTACTATTATTACAGAAACAAGGGAAGTTACATGTAAATAAAATATGACCAATAATTTTATAATCAATATTTGTTTTAAGATTTTATTATCTAAAGTGGTTTTAAGTAAAGTATATAAGTGTAGTTAATGTAATTGCTAGTATTGTTTTATAATATGATCCAATATATTATTGTGTTTGACCGTGTGGTTTACAGTTTCAACAAATCGAGGAGAGAACGTTTGATACCTGGAAGAAACTTTGTATGTTTAATATTATATTGCCAAAAGCCAATAGTTCTATTTATTACATTAATTGATTACGGAAAGAAATAGTAGGCGGTATAATTTATGGAAATACGAAATGTTTTTTAAGAAATAGTGAAAATGTCAGCAACCTTTCGTTTAGGGTTATTTTTATATCGTTTGTGGGATTTGGATAACCTTACACTAATGAATAAAGTTTTGTATATTTATCGGAGTTAGATAAAAAAAGCGACGATGTTCAACCAGGCAGAGACTTGTAACTCTCGAACCATTGGTAAATTATTATTTACATCACTGAATATTATTTTGAGTCTTTTTGTGTATTCGATTATGGTTCACTGGAATAGTAATGAATCAATACCATGGATATGAAATCCAATACGTTTTCTTATTTTTAATTTTCCTATTTAATGTGGTTCTACCTAAATACAAGACTTTACTACTATTTCTTAGATTCAATATTTCTTAACATAGTTGAAATACAGAGAACGATGCAAGCTGTATAGCTTTTATAAATTTCTTTTACTACGAAGAAAAAAAAGAATTCTTTGTTTAGGTTTATCACTCATTTTGCTCATCTAGATGCTTTTAAACTGAAAAGGTCTTTTTGGATAAAACCAATAGGCATCCATTTCTCAGCGATTCAAAAAATAATCTAAAAACAAATGAGGGTTTAAAAAAAGGAAAACCTATTTGCGTGTAGGAATGTTTTAGCTAACAGATTTACTCTGTTACATTCCGATAAATGTTACAACTGTTAAGATAATAAATATTAAAACCTAAAATTAAAATTCCGGAACATTTTATTTTGAACTAAATATACCATTACGAGAATGAGAAAGGGAAAATATTGATTGGTCGGACTCACCATTTTCAGTTCATTTTTAGTAATATGTAGGTATCCCCGAGAGAACTCTTGTGTTCAATTTTTAATACCAAAAGCCCAATACGCCCCTTTATCACGAATCTATCGCCGTTTCGCCCTTGTCAAAATATAAATTAGAATTGCTACAAAATTTAATAAACTCAAACGTTTTCCACTGCAGATTGATTTTCTTGAAAACATTCGTTCTATGTATTACCGGCGATGCAAGTGTTTCAATTTCGTCTTACTTCCTTTTTATTAGGGCATCCTTGGTATAACCTTGTAGGGCCACGTAATAAACTTCTTAATTGGTTTTGTTATATTAAACTCCGGGTATACATGTACACATGCATGACTTGAACTTACAAACTCTTAACGAGTTCTGCAATCTGCTAGGAATAGGATATTGGTCGTTATCGTTGCCATCGAGATTCGATTCAGAATTAATTGGACACTTCGTTATATTAAGATGGCGACCTTGTATGAGTGTGTCTTTTATTATTTCGCTGCACCTGTGAGAAATTCCAACATTAGCCGTTTGCAAGAAGGCAGTTTATAACAACTTTTACCTTAGAAAAAAATTCAAAACAAGGCACTATAACGTTATGGAGATTAATCTCATCTTTTCATCATGGGACTTATAAGTGGCATATTTATAAGTCAACAGTTTTCTGGTTTATATATCATAAATCATATTACACTACATGTAATTTAAGCTCGCGTACTTCTATTTTTATTTCGATAGCAGCGCGACCTCAACCCTATTTTGTCCCCTACATCATATAAATCCCAAAGTTACAGAACCTTGCAAAGAAGAATAATTTATCGAGCTGCGAAAAAAGTACAACTGACATAGCTTGAATTTATTTTGACATTTATACGTACTCCCGTCCCAGTTGCGAACTACCTTTGAATGCGACTAAGATGTACGAGTTGCTCCCTCAAACTGCAATGCGTTCTTTTATGTTACTTACTACACTTGTTTTTTCAGCTTTTCCCATAAATCTTCTATACTGCCTACTTTGTCTACATATTGTTGGCGTATCAGTCTATACTTCCACCTAGTTCGGTTATAAATTGCCAGGTTAAGTGCACTTACGTATGCGATGTTTCTTTGAAATTCAAATGGATTGAAACGTAGTGGAATTCTTAAACTAGGTTAGCATAATAAATGACTGAATATAAGTATTCTAATGCACCAAAACCAACTGCTTGGTTTATCTTAACGGCTTTTTTAGAATTTCCTCGACATGTTCAAACCAACCATTTATTGTATTTCATTCAGAGACCTGTATACCTCCTGTAGCTGTATACATATTATGAAAAAAGCTCATTATTTATGTTATTAGCTGTACTTTCAAATTTAAAATTCACATCGAAAAGAATTGAGTTATTGTTGCAAGCAAGCAAAGATATCGGCCCATTTACTTGGAACAAATTTCATGCTTCAGCTGTTTGGAATTCCACATAAAAATGTGCATTACAACTTCTTTTATATTACTCTTGTGAGCAATTGTTTGATGGTATTATGCTGGATACGTTATGTGTTACATTTTTCAGTTTAGAACTTTTTCTGACTATAAGTTTCTAACAAGTTCACATAAGTGGTAAGTACTACTGTTTACTTTATTTGATCTTCTCATGCTATCTTGTCAAAATTTGAAGTAATCAAGATTAATTTATCTTACAGACTCGTATAGAGTAAAAAGCCTTCTGCTCGGCTCATTATTCTATTAATTTTTATGTCTTAACTTATTCCATCTGGCACGGAAATTCCAAGATGAGTTTAATTGCTTCTTTCATAGGAATCAGCGTTTTCGAATAAAAACCTCGCCTTCTTAGATGTTCTGATGTAAAAAAAACCCGAAATTTGAGTTTATTGATCTTCTAGTACCTTGGAAACAATGTACAGTACTGAATAGTTTTCTTTTCTGGGTGACATTTGCGAAGATTTATAAGGAAACAGATATACTGTCTTAAAAGCTCTATATTTTGGAAAGTATGCGATTTAGGGAAAAGGTTTGTAAGAATTCTCAATTTGTTTTGATCAAGAAATTGTGCAAAATATTTGTATGTGATAATTTGGGCACCCTGTATGTTTGTCTCCTATTTCATAAATGGCTTGGAGCAATTCCCGATTTGCTTATAAATTTTGTTTTTTTTTATTGTTATATGCCGATCATTACGGTGATTCTTTTCTTTAAAATTTTCTTTCAAGTTTTATTATCCAGTGGGATGGCATAGCTTAATTCATTTTATAGGAAATACTTTTCGGAAGAATCTTCTTATATGCCAGCTGATCTTCTTTTAGCATTTTTAATACCGTTAACGATATCAGGTGTTTGATATCTACGAACTCTTTTAAAATAAGACTTCCTTACCTTTTGTGTTGTAGCGAAACTTACAGAAGTTTCAAAGTGGATTTGGATGAATTTTAAACGAATGGGATCTAGTAAACACATTGTAGATTGCTCCTAAGGACCCACTTGCATAAAAATCAGTAGAAAAATCAGTTAAAAGTCGATCCCGATCTCCTATAATTGCTTGACCATCACAAATTCTAAACTATGGGTCACTAGAATATTCTAGGTGATTTCTAACACAAATTACCTATGTCTTGTTTGCCCAAAACTACCACCTTTCGCGCTATGCTGTTTCCACTCCCAATAGCATAAAGGTTATGGTGTGTGTAAAATTGTAAACAGTAAGTTTAAGACCTCTATATCCGAACTATCTCTGACCATCTCCTCACGAATTGGGGAAAAAACATCCAAATTTTACTTATTTTCAAACATTTTTAGATTTTCCCAGAGAAACTTTAGGGGTCGCGACCACAATATGGACCTAACATAAACAACCTTTTTTACGCTACAAAAAATACTACTGTTTTGAACATCAACATCAAATAATGTGAGTTTCACTTAAATTTGGACCTGACCTATTACGTACAATTGACCAATACTGGGATAACACTTGAATTTTACTCCAGGTGCTAGAATTTTTGCCCAACAAGTCGAAAGTTATTGAAAGACAAGTACTCTTATTGCTCATCTTTTTTTGTTGTTGTTATTTTGTCGCCGTGTACTAGAATTTAGCCTAATGGAGGTTTTCCAATGCCGGTAGGTATTTTTAACGTGCAACTCAGCGTAGTCACACGGGACCCAATGCTTCACATATATCCCTCCCGGAGGGTGGCGCCCCTTTCCAGATTTTTTTTGCCATAAAAATCTCAGGACCTCGGTCGGGAATGAAACCCATAACGAATTCCTACGTTTGTGCTGATCTTTTATTCTAAAGGCTAGAACTTTAATGTCGTTAATTATTTTAAAGGGGGAACCTTGTCAGTAAAGATAACAAAAGAAATTAGAAATTTTAAATTTCCTGTTGAGAAAAATAAATGAGCACGGCGGTGCATCCCACAGAAATCTACCTGGTAGATAGATCATCTGAACTTTTAGTCCCCTCAATGAACATGAATCCGTTCCTTGCCTGCCTTGCTCAGCGACTTGAAACTGATAATAATGAAGCCTGCAAAAAGTGCAGTGAAAGATATCAAGATTGATTTGTTGATTGCATTATTTCATCATGAAACGTATTTGTAGTGCAATTAGGACATGATTAGAACAACCTTTGGATATTAATTTCTGCAAGACTTTCATTACTCCATATTTTAATTATAGACGTCATGGTTTAATTTTGCAAGTAATTACGCTGTTTAAAATGTAGAACTCCTAAATTGCCTTATATTGCAACAAGCCCAGTACTTTACAAAATTACTAATTTCTAACACTTCTGCTATTAATATTATTAATTATGCATCACATTGCGGAAGAGATTACTATTATGGAAATATAGTAATGGGTTACGCCCTCCAATTTCATTATCCTAATTACTGAATTTCAACCACAACTGCTATACTGGGATTAATTATCGAAACTCGGACATTAATTTTACTGAAATGTACTGATTGCAAGTGTCTTATACATAATTAGCTTATTATTATGATGACTCATTTAATTAGTACAGTTCTTTTTACAGCGGAATGTTTTAAATATTTTCATAAAAATGTGAGCCATGACGTAATCTTCAAAATTGTCATGACAGGCATGCACTGTTTTAATTAGTGAAATCCCAGTAATTTTTAATGGGAATTTTAATGGGAAGGTCTTGATTAATGAGATTGTTGTAGAAGGTAATATTGTTTAGCGAGCGCAGAATGTGATGCTATATTGTATTTTTAGTTAGTTTGTAAATCAATAAATAATTCTTGTGGTAGTTGTTGGAGTAATAATAGGCTATGAGGTATAAGAAAGTTCATTATTGCATGGATGAGGCAGTAGGGGCAAGACACATGGAAATCTTGTCGCTCTTTTTATCTCTACATGGCTCTCCTTTCTTTGAAAAAAAAATTGAAATCTCTCACCCTGAGAAGTTTTGGGACATTTGAGAAGCAATTAATAAGAAACAAAATTATCTCCAGTTTATTGTAGCTATGATAAGTTAAACTAACAAAAGTAAATATGATATAAATTTTTATTTACGGTAAGTTAAATGCGGTTTTCTTTACAAGTTAATACACAGTAAGATTTAGACAAGTTTAGAACTGCTCAGAAAAAGTTTGACAATGTACAAGTACTACTTATTTTAAGAGTCTCTCTGCTGTGGTAATGGTTATCGTTCTTGTAATTTATGGTTTGCGGTTTAAGCCGTCAAAAAGGATAAGAAATTTTCCTTTATGTTTATCATACTTTCACTTTCACAAAAAGTTCAGCAAAGGCTTTCGACATCTGAAAAGCGAAACTAACTCTCACAAGAAGCTATATTATTAAAATGCGCCGCTGCGAAGTCTCGGCAAAAACGGCATAAATTCTTATCCAATATGACATTCCCTTTTCGTGAGCATCCCGAAATCACGGCGAACGTTTGGAGTCGCAAGTAAAATCTAGTTCAGTTCGTTTAAGAGGATCTTCGTGCAGCTCTCATCCTGTAAACTTAACATAAGAACACACAAGGAAAATAAAACATATAAATTCAGAGAATGAAGGCAAGATACTAAGAAAATAACGACTACCTCTTGACGTATGGTATCTCCATCCATTTTTCATCACGGCGAAAGTATCTTGTTCTAGGAATGTTCAGGTTCGATTATTTTTAAAAACTGCACATTCATTGTACAAAATATGTTTAAATTGAGTAAAGAAAACAAGCATTCAAGTTTTCATATAAATGTGTTTCAGAAGTTTCTACGATATTCAGAGTTCACCAAAGCTCGAATAAATATTGTGAAAAACCTTCTTTCAAGGATTGCCAAAAGTTACATTATGTATTATTTATACTTGTTTCGTTTATTTCCTTAGAGATTCAAATATTAAGTGGACAAATTTGAAACATCGGAATATAAATGTCTCGATGATAACTTTTTTTGGGTTTTGTTGAGTCAAGCATAATATTCCTTTTATTTTCTCGGTTTTTTATCCTTTTGTTTCTATAATAATTTGTTTCTATCAACGATTTCTTTATGAGAGAGAAAAACAGTGAACCATCAGTTTAATAATAATACAAATGTGGTATGTTTGAAAGCAGCAAAAGGGATGTGCGTGTCTCTGAACGCGTTATCGTGACTTAATCAAGGAATCTGGGAAACGGATGCTGCGGTTGATACAGACATGAGTGTAGGTCAAAGAATAAGCTTGAAATTTCGAGAGAAACACGCCAATTCGAGAAATAATGATCGTTACGTGAAGTGCAAACAAAATAAGAATAGAACGTCGACTAGAGTTTTTCTTCTATGAAACATAACTTGTCCCGTTTTATATATAAAGAAGGAAAAATAGTATTGGGTTTGAAAAGGGGTATGTATCAAAGGCAAAGTAGCGTAGTAGTGGTAAAAACAGGTGACAGATCTAGACATCTAAGCAAAGGGAGTAGCAAAGGCACGATCCTCTCATCGTTCACAATCAGACGGTCCACAAATATATGCAAACCAATGTTTATTGCCTCTGGCAGAGCTGCCACCGTATTCCAGTCAGGCTACCTACAACACCACCGGAATAAATTTATAGCCCGAGGAAGAATTGTGCACCCTCGTATTGTAAAAATATTGGTTTGTTATTGAACATCGTTTCCGCATTACTTGTTTTTATTTTCAGAATACATGCTTTAGCTTTGGAATCTGGAGCACGGATATAGGTGAGGTTCATAACGTAACGTGTAAAACGACATTACGCAATAAAAATGAAGGCATTAGCAGGAAAGCTGCAAGGAGAATTTTTATTGGGGAATATTTCTGTGAAATAAATCGACAGGTTTCCGTGTTTGGAACATTAATTTTTTTCATAATAATTAAAGGGTAGTAAACAGCAAAAAGGAAAAAAACAGGAAATTTACCTAAACAGTATATGTTTAAAAGCAAATTACAGAGTTTGTAGAATGGTATTGCAATAAATAAATTATAAACCTAGAAGTTTGATGTTGAGATGGATATTGCCGGTTTGAAACCCTTGGGACGTCGCTTACTGAGAAAATATTAAAGGAAATTCCTTCTTCAATCATATACGCTTTCTCGCACGACAGGTAAAAACGTGAATACTTCGCATATGTATGTCATGATGCTTACATAAATTGGCATATTCTTGGAACGACAGTGATTGAATAAAATTTTAAATTTTTTATTTGTAGTTGGAAATAGATTGAACTTGCGTTGTTGATTCCAACGGAAATTAGTGTAAAATCGATCGATGAACATCTAATTGCATTGCCCTTCTTATTATTCTTGCAAATTATTTCATAGTGTATCTAAAATGTAAAAATTGACGCCATATTTAAAGATCCCAGCCGACCTAACTTGATAGTGTAACCTAATTCACTTGAATCTAGTTTAACGTATCTCAACCTCTCGTAATTTTTTCCGTACGTCTTATTACTCTCTGAGGTGGTGGTGTTGGGTCACGACACCTGCAGTTGGTTGGTTGCACCAAAACAACAGATTTTCCTTCGTGACACTTCAGAACGAAATTATTCTAGCCTAACTTTGCCAAATTTAATTTAACATAATTTGACCCAAATCCATAATTTAATAAAATCTAGCTTTATGTAATTTTAGCTGCTAACTTCGAATTCAATTTTAACATTATCTAACTTAAATTGACATCGATCTAATATTTTCTAGCTTAAGCGTATTATTTATTTTAATCTGATGTTTGTTTACCTAATATAAAAAGGATGTATATCTGCTACATTTGGTACTACATTTATTTCAAGAGCGTTGTTTGTTTCTCTAATAAGTAGTCAAGTAATCATTGAATCTTCAAATAGCTGGTTTTATCATATTTGTATAGAGTGATCAAGAAATGCTGTTTTTCCGATTTATTTTAAAAATCTTTGATTAGTAAGTAAGTAATTTCTCAAGTTTTCTAGAAACTATTCGTCACTGTGTTACCAATAATCTATTAGAAGAAACTAAATGAGTATATCAAAGTAGGTAATTTAAACGAACCATCATGTATAACATACTAACGTAAGAGTTGCCAGATACCGTGGGATAAATTTTACTAAAGTAAACATACACGAAACTTTTCATGGGGAAAAATGCGTGTCCGTCTTCTTTGAGATACATGATATAGGTAGTACAGGGTTTTATTTAGAATTCCTTGTTTCCCGATATTTCGTATGATCTTGAGATCAAATTTCCTGCATGGAAGCAGGACGGACCTCGGACGTTTAGTCAACGAGCTGACCGCCGCAGGATGCACAGGTATGAAGGCGGGGAATATAAACAGCATATTTGAATGATAAATGCCGTAAATGGTTTAAATATAAAATAATTCAGAAGGCACTGACACAGTTCCATCCACAATTCTGCATGTATCTCATTCAATTTAATCACAAAAGCAAAAATTCCTGTAACAAATGCTTTCTGATTTCTGAACATGCATATTCTTATGGTTCTTAAAAACCACCGACGACATCATGTATTAACATGATCGTAATATTCCGAAAGATGGAATTTTTCTTTCACTTTCCTTCTGTGGAATGAAGTCGCATAAAATTATAAATTCTCCTCGCTCAATATTTTGTGAATTATCCATATGAATCTACTTAAAATATTTTCCGATATGGTTCATGTAATTTCCTTCAATGCTGCATGTATGAAATAATCAAGTGCAAGTGACGGTTTTGTAATGGAATTTGAAATTTAATCAAAATCGATTTTCTTGTTTTTGAAGCGATTGCTTGCTGGTTTGGTGGTTCTTGTTATGAGCGTATTTCGCCGAAGAACATATGAAAATTTTTTTCACTAATTGTTATTCTGTGAGTATTGGAAGTTTTCTAGGTCAGTATAATGTTTTCCTCAATATAGATCCTACCTACGAGTTTAGTCTCGGTCTACGCCTGAAACAACACTCAAATGTTCTGCTTTTTAAAAGATCTTTCAGTCTTTACCCAAAAACCTTTTTTGACAGTTCCTCACAAACTAATGCCTTTTCTTTTGCAGAGACATTCTTCAGTAGCAAAATTTTTTAGTTTACAACGAGATTCTAAATAAACAGGGTTTATCAAGATCAATTATTTTGTCAGTCTTGAAGTACAATTAATCCCTTGCAGTAAGAACTGAAATCAGAATATTGCTTAAAGGTTTTATTGCATTTCTACCGCTCTTTTTTAACTTTTATTTGCTGTATTTCATTGTTATTACTATTAGCCTAATTTATTAAGTAGATCTAACTGTCAAGATATAGCTTGTTGCTATTGATATTTATTTATTAGCTGTAATAGTATCATAAAGCTAGCATTATCTAGCCTAGGAAAGCGAAAGGCGGATTTTAACGAGTGGACTAGATAATTCAATGGAGCAATTGAGAAAGCTTTTATTTGGAATGAGGAGGATTAAATGAAATCCAAAGTTAATCAAAGGAAGAAAACTTGGCTCTATTCGATTGCTAAATGTGCTCGTCTTAAAAACGAGTACAGGTCGAGCTGTGTCCTACACTTTGCTCAGATACCTTTAAGTTCTGAGACTATCTTAGAAATCAGCTGTAAAGGTATTTCCGCTTAAACTGCATAAACAGATAAAGGAGAATAACAAAACAAAACATTACTATCGTTCCTGAGAAACAGAGAGTATACAAAGTGTATGGGGAAAAAGAAAGCTCTGAAGTCTGTGTTGTCTTGGTATGTTGCACCTGAAGCACGTTATTCTGTTCGTACGCCCCAAAGCTCTTTTGAGTCTTTTTCCTATTTCTTTCAATAACCAAGATATTCTTTCACTATTCTATTGTTTGTTATTAAATGTAGCCTTGAATTTTGAAAACCGTTTCTTTATATCATTGACAACAATGGAGATAGATGTGAATACCAACACATACAATAAGTATCCCTGCTAGGAGCGGAAAGGAATTCAAATTTAGAGTTTGGTTTTTTTTTCATAAATATCTCAAGAGCAGCTGATGGTATCGAGATATTTTTGCAAAATGATTATACCGACAAGTATTTATTATCTTAAGAAATATACAATCTTATTGTGTTTGAGGCCTACATCATACTAAGCAAACATAGTAAGTTATGGTATTTAAGGACTGAACACGAAAATTCTGCACGTATTTTGCTTGTAAATTATACGGTTAAACAATTAACGTGAGAATAAAATTTGGCACTGTAAGTGTGCTATGATTTATTTTGTTTATCATTGCAAGTATTGCACAACGCTCGGCAATTTAAGTGTCAGTCATGGATTCGAACAGAGAAGACGTGCATAAAGATATATTGCGAATATATTCGGAAAAACATTATTTGTCATATTCCTTAATTGCAAAACAGGCTAATTGCTCGAGATGGACAGTTAAACGCTTTATAGAAAAGATGCGAGAAGGTTTATCGGTGAAAGACACACCGCGGAGTGGTAGACCGAAGGTCCAAGTGACGTAAAGTTGGAAAAAAGGTAGTGAAGTACATTGAGAGACACAGAACAGCATCGCTTCGTGATGTGGCTAAAAATCTTGGTATAAGTCATTCTTTCATAAATAAAAGAAAGAAAAGGGATAATATAAAGACATTTAAGAAACAAAAAAGGTGCGAAGCGGTCGGAGACACAACACCAACAGGCGATACGAAGAGCACGAAAATTATACAAGTGCCGAAGATGCGTGTATTGTGATGGACGACGAATCGTACTTGAAATATGATTTCAGCACACTTCCTGGGCCGCAATATTACAGCGCGAAAAATAGAAATGATGTTCCTGAAGATGAGAGGCATATATTTCTAGAAACATTTGATAAGAAAGCCTTAGTTTGGCAAGCGATATGTCAATGTGGGCGGAAGAGCAGCCGTTTTTTCACAGAAGGAAGAATGAATACTACTGTTTACCTCGAGGAGTGACTGAAAAACAGAACAAACACTATTTTCTGGCCAGATTTGGCGACCTTGCATTATGCCAAGGCAACCTTAGACTAGATGAAAGCAAAGAACATCAGCTTTGTCGAAAAATCCATGAATCCTCCCAATGTTCCCCAGCTCAGACCCATCGAACGATATTGGGCTCTTGTTAAGGCTATTCTGCGAAAAGAGGGAAGACCTGCAATGACACTAAAAAACTTTCGTCGTTTATGGACGTCGGCGAGCGAATAAAGTGCCAAATCACGTTGTGCAAAACCTAATGTTTCCCGTAAAATATAAGCTGCGAGAATTCAGTTGTCAACCTCTCAGTATTGTAAATTTCTAGATCAGTTACTGTAACAAATAAAGTGTAAGGAATTTGCTTTTTATTCTTAATTAGGTGCATTTATTTGAACACCGTGAAGAACTTTAGTGTCCAGTCTTTAGTAGCAGGAACTTAACAGTAAAAGTTTGAGCTTGACATATTTTGGAAAATCCGATTTTTTTTATTTTAAAAACTACCATTTGGCTTTATATTCGAAAATTATGCGTTCCGTGAAGAAAATTCAAGAGCGACGTCTTTTGTAAAATGTATTGCACGATAGATTTCAGAAATGTCATAATTACTTCTCAAAATTCCGTTCCTGGTAGAAGACGGTAAAACATGTTGTTTTCGAAATGTATTGAAAAAAACAAAGAATTTCAAATAACACTTTGACATTCTATATCTCAGAAACAGCGCACCTTAGGAAAAAAAGTTGCATAAAAAATTCTTGTCAAATATTTACATTGGTTTTCAAAACATCCTGTGTATTTCCCAATATAGGTAGTTTATTGAAGGGTTCTCGTATACAATTCAAGAGAAGTTTGCATTGGAAAGGTATGTAATATCGAAAGGTACGAATTCTTGTATGTATCATACCTTTTCTAGTAAATATTTAATTATTTTGTTCAACAAACGAAACTGAATGAATATTTTAGTTGAGTTTAGGTTGTCGCATAAGAGATTTATTTGCTTAATCTACCCCATTGGTAAAGTTTTATAAGCAGCACTAATTTGGAAAATCGAGTTACCATTAGTCATGAATTGAACAAGATTTATAAAAGCCAAAGGTAATTAAAAAAAATCTTTTTATATTGCGTCTCTTTTAGTCACTTCATAAAGTTAAGTTGAATTAATATTGACAGAAGAATGTTTTCGTTTTATTAATCCTGTCGCTTTTGCGAAAACTAAATACTGAAATAACCTTCCAGGCAACGTTGGGGTTGCCACCTTTTTATATTCTCAAAGGACCTACCTAGCGGCTACCTCATTAAATCGGGAATGCAGTTGACATTGAGTTCTTTTTCTTTATGTTATAAAATTAAGCATAAACAAACAGAACGGTTTGAATTGCAAATGCATTAATTGAAAAAATAATGTAATCTGTGACGTAAAATGATTTCAGTTAAATAATAATTGATTTTAAACCTGATACGAGATTTTTATTTGATTGATTTTTTTTTGTTTGTTAATGCATTTTAATCAAAGCAATAGCTAGTAGAAGGCTTCTTAGTATGTATTTCTCACTATTCTGGTAGGTTATTTTAAACGCTTGCGTTTTTTCTGGTTATTTCTGAAGTTCCAGAAGTTTACCAGAAACACTATTATTAGCATTATTGCCATATTTTCCTCTCTGATCATTTTCTGAAAACAATATACATATAATCTAAATACTTCCTATTTATGACATAATGATCAGTTGCAAAATATAAATTCGGCGTACCGATGGTTTGTAGAGAACTCAAAACTCACTTCGATGACTGTTATTTCTGCCTAGTAAATATTACTGCCGATACTAGCGTTTCACCAGCTACCAGAGCTCTGTGAGGACCAGCATTGTCCCTCTGATCAACCTTCTGATACTAATGAAGGTGACAGTGATTAGGAAGGAATGTCATCAATTCGTCAACGTTTCAACCAGGATGAGTTAAATGACCTCACCATAGATCTGAACCTGTCAAAAGAAGCTTCTGAATTACTGGCTTCCAGGTTGAACGACAAAAATTTACTGGAACCAGGAACCAAAATCACCTTTTACTCTCAAGAAGACAATCTTATATTTTGTCACGAAATTAGAGGAATCCTGGAAAAAATGGCTCTTCCTTAATATTTTCCAGATGATTGACGCCTATTTATTGACAGCTCAAAGCGAAGTTTGAAATGTGTCCTGCAATGGGAACAAATATGGTTCAATACCAATTGCTCGCTCAACAAAAATGAAAGAAGAATATAACACCATAGCTTTGGTTTTGGAGAAGATAAAGATCATGAACATCAATGGGTGATTTGTGTGGACTTAAAATGGTAAACTTTCTTCTTGGACAGCAAAGTGCCTCTGAAATAGCAGAGACAAAACACACCACTGGGCTAGAAAAGTGTGGCCTAAGAGAGAAAGCATGGACATTGGGGAAAAGAATGTCTGTAACGACCCTTTAGTTGGACAAGAGAAAGTCATCTTGTTTCCACTACATATCAAGCTGGGCCTTATGAAGCAGTTTGTAAAGGCTCTTGATAAAAGCGGATCATGCTTTGCATATATAGGGAAAAAATGCCTCAGTTGAGAACGGAAAAAATTTAAGCAAGAATATTTGACGGCCGACAAATAAGACAACTCATTATGGATCCTGCCTTCGTAAATTCGATGAATGAGGCTGAGCGAAAAGCCTGGACTTCATTTGTTGCAGTTGTCGGAAATTTTCTGGGCAAAACTGAAAACTATGTTGAACTGAGGATGCACTATCTATACAGCCACGTAGACCGTTTAAAAGGGACTGTTCCAAAATACATTCAAGAATGTCACGGAAAAGAAGCTTCCGAAGTGTTCAGTGACTAGTTGGTGTTATCGATGACTTTTTCCTCTTTTTGTATATAATTTGTATATAATATATAATTTTTAAAATATATATACGGTAGTTGTATTCACTAAAATATTATATCTCAGAAATTTGTGCTCCTAGGCAAAAACTAATGGCATATTTGAATTCTGGGCATCAAATTCTATGAAATCAACTCCAAATACCCCGGCACCAAAACACCTGTTGGCCTGTGTAATTGATGTTGATTGGGTAATTCTTACACTTCAAGTACACCCCCTGTAATACAATTAATAAATATGCTAGATTTTAGGTACCTTACTAGAATGTACTTGTTCGTTTGCAACACACTCCTCGTCTTCTATATATCTTAGAATGTTGTCAAATAAAGTGCTTGACGAATGCAAGAGGAATTTATCTTGCCATAAATCTTTTAAAATCTAAAGTGTGGAACAATTAAGTTACAGAGTAATCAGATGAGCACTATTTTGCTGAAAGCCATATTTAGTAGTTTTGAAGACTAATGTACTCTAAGCAAGTAAAACACATAGGTAAGACTTTTCGAACTTTAAACTCTCGTCCAGTCTTATATTTATTAATAAACTGAAACTAATTTGAATCACCTAATTTGTTAGAATTTCCCAGGGATGGTAGCGAATTTACGTGTATAATCATTAAGGTAACAATAAGACATTTCTGAAAGCAATTTCGCACGTGGTAAACTAACGTATAAAGCGTTTTAGGAGAATACAAAAGGACTAATCTTTTAGCCAAGTTATAATCATAAAAAAGTGTATTAAATGCCATGCAATGTCTATTTCGTTTCTGTTTCTGACCTATATGTCTTTATGTGTAGAATTCTTTATTGTCGTCGTTGCAGTTTAGTCAGCATTTACAGCTCTTGCAGAAAATTAGGTCCTTAGGTTTATTTACACTTTTAAAAGAATTAGTTTTTGAATTACATGCTTTTGGAAACTATATTTGATTTTTGATACAGCATTTCTATCTTTATTACTTCCATATCTCATATTTTCTGATAAATTTTCTTCCTTTTTACTAGATTTATGGCTTTCCAACTATTTACAAGCATATATTAGATCTGTCATCTACAAATCTACATTATCTCAAAACTTTCCCTACACTGTATCTGTCTCTTCCGAGATTCATTCGTATGTGTTTCAAGTAAGCGGCAGGCAAATAAAGATATGAACAGAAACGCTACCCACCCAGATTTATTTCATGTTTTTCGATGGCTATCTCTTACTTTTCTTGTGGAAGCTAGTCATAAATAAAGAATACACAATGATACAATGAAAAAAGCATTCTAATGAGTAACCACGTCTCAAGTGTTAACAAGAAGATCTAAAGCAAGATAACTTTAAGATTTTGTGAAAGAAATAAATGTCTTCCTTCTCATAATTTCTGTAGCCGTAAAGTACATTTTTTTTCTAGCTGGACGTTTTATTATTGGATATCATAAAAAAGCAAAATTATTATAGTATTGCGAAAAGTGGAGGATAATGTGAGGTCTTAGCTCACAATATCCTCGGTATTACTACCTTAGACTTTTGTCGTAATTTCAACTGAACAAACATATGGTCGTATTTTTTCATAACCTTTTGAAATTGATTTCGCTTTTGATCGCGCGTTAATAAAATAAAAAAGGGTGAAAAATATATGAATGAAAAACCAAGTTGGCGAAGATTTGAAAGTGGTACGAATTCATGTCGAGATGGTGCTATAAAGCATTCCCGCTTATTTTTAAGAATTCGTAAGCGCAATATATTTTTGACGTTTGAAAGGAATACAATCGTTGGTTCCACATTGTGCCAACCTCTGCGAGGACTGCAGCGGAAGGAACTAAACCCACCGCCTCCACTTGTCTTAAATGTCACATTATGCACTAGGGAATGGAAATTAATTGCTCTGCTACGCGAACTCCTAAATTGTATTTATGCTTTAATGGTTTCGTTCGGAAAATTTCCCTTGATGATGTTATTTGTTCGCGCTCTGTTCAATATTATGAACTTTTTGTTTTTTCCCATTTAGATAATATATTTCATTTAATAATTTTTTTTTCGATAAACGAGGGGAATCTGTTTAAACAGCGGTGTTTTTAATTTGTAACGAAATGTTTTTTCTCCTAAAGAAATCCCTGGTTGGAGTGACGTTTATAAACTTTTTGTTCTTTGAATTGTCGTGACGCGAACTTTTATTTTTCTTTTTTGCTATCTTTCTGCAATTATTTAAATTGGTAGTAACATTTTCTGGGGTCTTTAGGAGAAAATTGTGCAATTACCATACAAATTTTCTTGGAACAATTGGATATTCTTTTAAGAGAATAATTGCATTTCGTGCTATTTAGTTAAAAGTTGATGATCCGAATTTAGAATGACATGAAAAAGCGTCGAGCAGAAGCGCGATTTAGGAACGTTGATTTAAGAATTTATTACGGTTTGATTTTAATTACCTGCGAGACTTCATGTTGTGCTTTGGCTTATTTTAATAAAACAAAAGAAAACAAATACAAAGAGGGATTACATACTGAGAAACAATGAGAACGAATTTATTGTGAAAAGCAAACCGGGGGTGCTTGGTAAACGGACGCGTTAGTGAGAAGTACCGATTTAATTAAATATGATGCTTAAGAAAGTGTATTTTCTAAATAAAAAGTGTGGTCTCATCGACTGTTTTGTGAAAAACTACCTCGATTGCAAAGCATTTATTTTTTAGGTTGTTTCGATTGATTGAATTAAACAAAAAGATGAAAAGAATATAATAAGGCGAACGGTACGAACAAAAAAGAAATTAACCAAAGCAGATTTTGCGGTTGCGCCTGTGGTAAATATTGATTTAATTATCTATTTTTATTTTGATACAATTAGATAATACCAAATAAAAAAGTTCAAACTGAAAATGGGAAGATATTAAAGATTATTGATTCGTTTACAAACGAATTTTAAACAAAATTAGTTGAAAAGATTCTTATTTGTAGGAAAAATCGAGGATTACCTACGATTGATAATCATTTTATATGCAGCCCGACATTTTTGATATATTGGGATAGGTAAGGGCGAGTAATTTGAAAAGGTTTCCAGATCAATTTTTCATAATTGGTTTGAGATTTTCCGAAGATTTTCAAGGACATATAAAAAACCTTCAGGAGAAATTTCAGCTTGGGATTCTTGGAAGTAATTTTTAATTTATCTTTCAATAAACTTTTAATACACGTGGAAGGCAGGCAGTTTTAATATTTAAAAGGAATTTTAGAAGATATTGACGGTAACCTATTTTTTTTGAAAACGTTTATTTGGCATTTAAAAAATGAAAGAATAAGAGTTAACGTTGTTAATAGTTAAAATTACATGGTTATTAAAAAGGGGGTAGACTTTATTAAAAAAAAATTGATGTTCAAAATAATAAGCTTTGGATAAAGCTCCACTTCCTTATTCGTACCACAAACTCGTATTTTCTGAATTAAATGTTTTCTCTGTGAATGCTCTGTAATTTTGCTAATCCTATTAAAAGTATCATATAACCAGGGTAGGCCTGTTGGTGTATTGATCCGCACCCTGCCTCTTCCATCCCCATTTACTCGGTGAAACTCGGAAACTTTCGTGAGGTCCTCACCCTTATGTAACAATATGAAACATTAAGATTGGCTATTTATGTTTATACAAATTTTGTTTTTTTTTGTTCTAATCGAAAACGTTACTTATTAGATAAAACCAATAAAGATTGTTGGTATCAGAATTGCATTCTCAGCATGTTTCTAAATATTTTACATAAAAAAAGAAATAGAACAATTTGAAAGTCTAAAGTACGCGAAATATCTTTTGTTATCTCTACACAAACCAGCGTTTATTTTCGTATTACAATGTTATTTCATGGCAGAAAAACATTTTGACGCAGTGACCTCATTGAAAGTTTTGAAACTTCGATCTGTGTACTATCTTATGAATCTACATCATTATTGGATGTTGATGTAGTATATAGAAATGAATATTCTCTATTAAAATTCGTTATCGCAAATCAATTTACTGGAATCTAGTTGCTGATTTTTACAAATTGATGGTAAGATTAACCATATTAAATAAGTTTGTTGGTAACAAGAATATTAACGAAATACGTATTTGCAAGTAGTTGAAGAAGCTTCTTGAAATTCTCCTTTATAAAGTATATAATAAACTTTTGAGTAGAAAACGCAAGACGAACCCTTATTGAAACTTTAAGGCAAATACCTGAATATGACACCACTAAAGGAACTCAGCTTAAAGTGACATTTCCATGGGTAACCCATACTTGTTGTCTAATAGTCGTGTCCTTTCCAGATTGTAATATTAAGTATTTACTAACATGGTGGGTGACGTTTCTGATGAATGCGCTGAGTCTAATTTCTTTGCCCTGTACTGAATTTCTTTAAATACTAGATCCGGTGCCTGTATGATATGGAGAAAACAGTGAAACTTTCTTGATATTGACCGTGGACTTGCTTACTCCGACATTGAATAAAAGTGTGGCGTTGGAAGTTTTGAAGATCTCGGAAAACTCAATTTTACCGGAAAGACACGTTCTTTTAGAACCTCATCAAGGTCTCGTCTCAATATCGCTCTTTGTTTCCGAAATATTTCAGAAACTTGAAAACCCTGTACTACCTCGGAAACGGTGCATACATTTCTGTAAAGAACAAAACTTGATTTGGGCTGTGTGAATCATTCTATTCATTCTAAGTCAAGCAAAACGAAACCTCATGGCTTGCATGAAAATGAGGTTTACTTCGACCATACACTGAAACGTGCTACTGTGGCCGTTCATTTCAACATCTATATTGAAACACATGAAATATTTCGGTTAATAAGTATGAGTTCTCTGGTTTTCGTATTATAAGAAAAAGGTCTTTTGTAGATTTTCATTCTTCTATAAAAGTACGACTTGAATTATTATGTTGGAGTTTAGAGGAATCGAGCAAAATGAAGAAAAACAATTTACGTCTTCAAAACAGAATGTACAAACTAAGAATTAAAAACTCGAAAGCGATCTTCCTTCCCAATACTGAAGAGCTCTATCAGCAACCGAAGATACCCAATTTTCTAAACTTCTATGTCTCAGCAAATTCAACATGGAAATGGATTGAGTTACAATTAGAGTTTCATCCCATCTTTAATTAATTATTTCCATTGTGTTTTTTCTTCTTTACTTCTTTTTTGCTGTGTTGATTACTACTACTAGATCTTCACACGGAAAAATTGCACCGATAACAGTAGAGAGTTTGGGAAAGACGTGATTTTGTTTTTGAGGTTTAGAGCACAAGATCCTTCCACTTAAGTGTTAGCCAGAATCGGATCCATTCGGAAAAATTTTTTTTACTCTTAGCTGAAGAAGATCTGCAGTCTTAAAAGTTTTTATTGAAAGTCAACAAAAAAATAACAAAAATAACATAAGTGTGTAAGAAATAAGAGACATTGTCGTGTGATGACATATTGTATGCTAAAAAGTTTTTTGATTTTTATAATTTTGCAGTGTATTATCTTGTAAGTTAAAGCATGTGTTCTTGCAACTTTCCGTTCTTAGTACAGATAGGGCGGGGCTAGTTGAGCAATTTTTCACTTCATCGGCTATAGCTCCTAAACGATCAAGTCCAAATTCCTTGATATGTATTTTGCTAGATAAGTAATTTATTTCTTTCTAAAAGTGTCCCAAGTAATTTATCTCTCATAAATCTTGTTTAAGAGCTACGGCTATTTAAGTGAAAACGATCAAACATGCTCAACCTACCCCATAAGTGAGGTAAGTTAAGCAAGGGTATGGAACAAATTGAGCAATTAGAAAATTAAGTTATGTGATGACGTGAATGTTTGCTTGGCATGTAATAAAATTGCTATTTTACAATCAACTTTTTATGTATAATCTCTTAGTGATATAATAGTGAAACATAAACTATTCTTTTTTCAAATATTAAACATAAAAATATAATCAACATAAACGAAACATTTCTTACTCTTAATTTTTGGGATAGACTCAGTCTTTCTACTTAAGAAGATATTAATGTGATATGGAAAATTAATCGTAGTTGTCGCTGTCGAAATTAATGTAAACGTAAGACCAGCATTTGGCGCACATTTTGTATGTGCCAATTCCTTGCAAACTTGGCACTGGATCCATTTTTGCCCTGGTAAACTTTCGGAATAGACTTCGCAGTAAACCAGGCAGGCATAGTCATCTTCTTTGCTTTCTTTACTTGACTGGAGAACTTTTCTTCTTTTTTTATCAATCTTTTGCTTTTGTTTTTTAACTTTTTTAGTTGTTTTATTTTGTTCCTCTTGTAATGCGTTTTTTTCTGAAGTATCTGTTAGAATAGTAGCTTTCCTCTTTCTTCTGATAGCTGTGCCTATCTTTCTTGGGTATGGTAGAACAATTTCAGGAGAAAATCCCTGAGACGGATCGAACTGTACGTTTTCTTTATAGCTTGTACCAGCTTCTTTTTCAGCTTGGCTGTTAGAGGCTGGCTGGCATGCATTACAGCTGGATCTGATGAATCTGGACTGTCGGTTACAAATGACGGAGAAAACTAATCGTCCCTAAAAATGTTCGCATTAAATGGGAAGATGCCCGGCTTTTGAAAACCATTCATGATATTCCTACTTGTCTGAGCTAGGGGTAGTGAACCTGCGACAATTTTTGGTATGTCGTAGTTTGTTATTGTCTTTCCCGGGTTATTTCGTAGCCAAGTATCTTGTGAAGAAGCGCAATATTTCTTGAAGGGCCCGAATACTGAGACCTCTAAAGGCTGCAATACCGTTCTCTTTAGCCAAATTTAGTGTCTCCACATGTAAGTGAGAGGAGTGATTATATAAGATTAACAAAAAATGATGCCATTAGACGGTCTTACATGTTTTATAAAATGTTGTATAAACTGAAAGAATTCTGCGTCTGGAACCCACCCACTGGCATTACCTGCTCCTATACAGTCAGGGGGGCCACCATTAATGAAATAGCTCTTGAAATTTTTGCGGGGAAATACAAACAGAAGCAGATACAGCAGTTACCATTGTAACGTCAGTACTTCGTTCCCCAGAAGTTATGGCACCGACGTTTACCCTTGGCAGCTACAATTTTATTTGGCTTCAACGCAGTGGATTCCATATTTGTGACGTAGTGAAATGATATTTATTCATTACTTCAGCTAACTTGTCAAAAAAAAACTTTAACGTTTTGAGCATTAAATGATGTTGCCCTATCAAGGCTGGTGGGTTCTGGTTTTCAAATAGATAACTCAGGATTCCGTTTTAAAAACATCGTAAGCCACTCTTTCCCGGCAATCTTGTTTGTAGTCCAGGTGACTGGAATTTTAATGCTGAATTTAACAGCACACTCGTAGGCAAGGCGACGAACGTCTTTCGGGGAATATCCATAAAAGATTGATGCCATTCGTAAGAAGTATTTTTTTTAAAGAATTCTCTTGGTCTGAAAAAAATACTTGCCTCGGTGCTGCATAATCTATTGATGGAGTACCACTTTCAGACTTTAATTTCTTTATAAATCTTGTTTAATGTCGAGTTCCTTGGCGGCGGCATTTACATTTTTGCCTTCGTTCATGACAGCCTTTGCTGCATCATTTAACTGTTGACTAAAAATAGAACCTGCTGCAGTCTTTCTTTTATATGTCCGCATCTTAAATTAAAAAAGAACATATATTGCTTTTGTTTTGCATCGTGGGATAAGTTGAGCGAGCAACAATTGTCCAATTAGCCCCAACTCAAATATTTGAAACAAAAGTGAGGTTATGAAAAAACGGTTTGAATAAGAACCAAATCCTTTCTAGATATAAATATAATAGATTTATGAAAGTTTAACACTTACTTGATCGAAAACGAATGATTTTTAACGTGTACAGAAGAAATATGAACAAGTCGTCACTGGTGGTCGTGCGGTGTGTTCCCCTCCCGCGACCGCTTCTTCCAGCCATTTGATGAGTTAACGTGCGGTGTGTAGTTTTCGAGATATTTCGATTGCCTAACTTACCCCTATGCTCAACTAGCCCCGCCCTAACCCACTGCAGATTTATGTCAAAGTTGCACGTGTGCACTAGCAAACAAAGGATTAGTTTCCTGGAGAAGACGTAAAAATTCTTGCTATAATCAAGCCAGTGCTAGAATCTCGTATTTTAGCGTACTCATATGTTTGTTTATTTGAAATTGATACTTTCAATTGTTTGAAACATGCAAGAGTTGTAACTGTGGATATCCTGAGCGGAACTACTGATATTGCTATGAGAACAGGTTATTCTCTAATGTGGTAACATGGAAGATTTGTTAAGTATCTCTAGATCTTGAGAGTGCAGAATAATATCAAATAGAATGCTTCAGACAGAGACTTAATGTAAATAAATGTAATCTATATTGATCATTTACCGAAATGAAATGTGTTATACATCATATTTTGAAAAAGTTAACCTTTCGTCCTCAGATGGTCAAGAATAAATAATACCACAGATTGTGCCCTGAAAAGGTCAATACCACTGACAATGAGATTAATTTCAAAGAAATAGTAATTGGTATCCTACTCAAGGTGTGTTCGGCACATAGTACAAGTAAACTACAAAAATCAAAACAAGAAGAGTAAGGACATACGGAAACTTCCGAGATCAAATTTCATGTAACTAAGAGAAGACAACAAAAGATACGTAAAA
Organism: Ignelater luminosus; assembly: GCA_011009095.1. Lineage (NCBI taxonomy): Eukaryota > Metazoa > Arthropoda > Insecta > Coleoptera > Elateridae > Ignelater > Ignelater luminosus. The sequence goes on from VTPC01090984.1 coordinate 27,695, forward strand.
TGTAATGATATAATTATTAACTTACCTCAATCGTTCCCGAAAATGCTACGATTTATTGAGCACGCCACGACGGTAACAAAAATTATCCGAGGGAAACTGAACAATTTGGCATTGTTACAGAACATTCCGTTTTGCCTTTAATGTTAGTACTGCTTGAAGTATATACCAGAATAAAATTTGTTAAAAATACGTGAGGAAATAACCGAAGCTATTTTTATAAATTGAAGTACTACGTTCTCTGTAATAAATTTATGACAAGCGTGAAAATTCTGCCCTTCTACGCTCCCTTAAGCATTGCCAACACTTCATTGCGCGTCTGTTAAATTTTCTGCGGTTTCTTATTTAATATTTACTTCCTGGAACTGACTGGTACCGACGTTATCGTTTAAAATATTCTTATTTTGATGTACACCGCGGTAATACAGTAATTTACCTTTTCTCTAAAAATAATAATAAATTATTTTAAAGCAAATTAAATAATATTTCTTGTATAACCCTCCCTTAAATTAGATTTATTGTATGAGTACGAACATTTGTTAGATAGAAGCTAACTATCTTATATGCAGCATTGTAAGTAAGATCTGCCATAATTCATGAGTTTAATCCTATTTAAGCTTAACAGAGTAACGAACGAGAAGTACCCAGTTTTCTAGTTTACACAGAGCAAATACTAGTTAATATTTCTGCTTTTTTGCAATTAGAGTACCCATTTCTAGAAGGAACTTCAATTTATGAATACCTACGCTTATGGAGGCGTTCATTTATTAACCGACGTTAAAAGCAGAGCTAGTAATTATAAATGAATATCGTATTCGATTAGAAAAGGAAAAGCCGACGTAATTATGGTGAAGATCATCTATCATCAACTACACAACCTCACTGCGCCGGGATGCGTTTTTATTGCTCTCGGCAAGTGCATTGAACGTCGCTACTTCTGCAAAAACCCTGTCAAGAGATCCCGTGATTAATATGAGGAAAATAAGGCTATGATAGCCTGATGGTTGCTTTTTGAGAAATTACAATCTTGCTGCCATTACGTCTACTATAAAATATTATCGGGACTTTCTTTCTGGACCTTTCTGTTTCTTACATTAATGTCAACGTGAAAAGGAAGTTTTTCTTTTTCTTATTTGGTTTTTCAGAAATGTGTTTTGATAGGTGTTGAGGCAGCGATTACAATTTAAAGTCAGCGATGCGTTAATTCAACTGAAAAATTCTTGAGTAAGTGAATTTTGTTTTTTATTCTACAAGTGATGAATGATATTGTGCGGGGGAAGAACTTTAATTAAAATTATAAAATGCAAAATTATATCTGAAAATAACCGCAGGGAATTTCCAGGGGATAAATACAACTTGAAAACTTTGAGGTTAGGTAAAATAATTATTATTTAAACTCTATTTATGGACGGCAAATATATAAATTTTTCTAACATCTTGGGGTTAATATTTGCAACTTTAACATTTTCGTGACCTCTTTATTCTTTCCCTTCTGCTCTTCTTTTGTTGTCTATCTAAGGTAGTACAAGAAAAGTTTGTAAAAGGTAAAAAGTTCAGTATTTTAGTGAAGAAATAAAGTTTACTTTAAGAATTTCCGTTTAAATTCTGAAAATTGTAGTTTGAAACTGTCAAATGGAAGAAGGGTCAGTTCAACGTAATCTAAAATATAAACGTCTCAAAATTAATAATGTATAAGTTGAGAATTTAAGAAATAAGAGAAATGTCTATTATTTAATGAAATTCCTTACATGCGTGTCTCTTGTGTGTGTTTGTGTATGTAATTTAAGGTTGTAGTTACAAATTGTATAGAACTGTAACTTCAACGACCTGATAACTACACCAATTTATGCGTCTACTAAACTTAATGTAAACCATCAGCTGTTTACCACAAAAACAAGATCGTTACCGTCCAAAGTCATCACAGCCATAGCATTATTAAACAAGTAAGAAGTTTTTATCCACTTATCTCAAGGCTCTTGTATCTACTATGCTTGTCGTCAACACGAGTTATATAATGTAGAATGTATACGTTCTGATTGCTGATCTGTAACAAATATCACTCGGTTACATAATTTATAAATAACAAGAACTAACAATAATACGACTTTTTTCTGTTTCTAATTACTCAGATTTTAGTACTTAAATTTTTTCTTAATGACGTTCTGCTCAATTATGGTTCATTAAGGAGTTACTCAAATATACTTTGGCTTATATTGTTATTGTTTTGTAAAAATATCAAAGAATCTTATTAACCAATTTTGCAGAAGCAGGTTGTATAATTATAATCTTCCAGAATTAGTAGCAAAATTTCTTATTATAGAACACTATGTATATGTTAATAGATTTTGTTTGCTTACGCAATCCTGGTCAGAATATATCATTATAGAATGGAAGATTATTAAACTGTTTGTCTTCAAGTTGTATAAATCTTTTTAGGGAATAGTAGTATCAAATAAGAACTGAGTCTTTATACCTTGAGAAAATAATTAGTAATACAGGGTTTGTCATTTCAAAAAGATCTAGAAAAATTACAATTGGCGTCAAAAATTGACATAGGTAAGAAAATTTATATATTAAAACTGGCCTTGACTCGATATTCCATGTTCAACAATTAAAAGGTGCTGCAGTAAGTCTTTCCTCCTTCTCCTACCTTCTGCTTTTTTGTTAATAGATTTCTTCCATGATATACTGACTTGATTTGCTTCAGATTAGTGATACTTTCTACCAGTTTATAATTTAATAATGTTTAATTCGTCATTGACTGCTATTTTGGCATGATCAAACGTAATCTTGTTCTCTGTTCTCTTTTGCTTTTATCTTCTCTTTTACCTTGTTGCTTTATTGATCGTCACTTTTTTTCTGTGCACATTTTTGTATATCTTCAGTACTTGAACCCAAAGAACATCTCTTCAGAGGGGGTATAAAGTGGAGTAGCATACCCCCCCCCTCCAGAAAAATATGTAGATGTGTGGTAACATGATAACCATGTTTAGTAATTATATTACCTTCACAATTCCTCGTATTAAATTACCTATTATAGTACTTCTCAGATAAAAAGAAGTCTAAAGAAACTTCTCTATGATACTCCAGCCTAGCCTCAGCAGAAATTAAGACTACCCCTGAGCCAGACACTTGGTATAAGGAAGACTGATGGTAGCGCACAGTGGTCCCATATCCCGAAAAGCTGGTTAAAAGTAAAAAAAAAGTTTCTATTTAGGGATTTTGACAGATTGGTATTTGAGCTATCAAATTCCATAAGCAGTTATACCTAAGCGTAGGCATCTTTTCAAAAGTGATCCTTGAGCCGTTCACATCCAGCGACTACCATAGCCGGTTTTATACTTCTTTTGTATCAGTAAATAATAAGTCAACCAGTGAGCAGAATTTCGACATGTAAAATGGACTCATTTTCTAAACGTGAGTAGAACAATACTGTGTAAAGTAAAAGTTATATAAATATGTTACTGAAATAATAATAAACAATCTTTGTCAACGAAAAAGTTATCTGTCCTGTCGTGTTCGGTCGAAAGCTTAATGTTACTCTATTTTTCAAATGACAAACTGGAAAATATAGTGGATGAATTAAAAATAATGAATTTATGACTTTAATATTTTATACGAACTAATGTGGTATTTTTACGAGGATAAATTGAAAAGTTGCCGTCCTATACAAGAAAACAAAAGAATATCGCGTAAACGGTAATTTTATTCTTCAACGTAATTCCCGTCAAGTTCAATGCACTTGGTCCATATATATTCAAGGGCTCTTATTCCATCCCTATAAGCCTTTTCGTCCAACTGGTCAAAATAGGCGTTTGTGGCAGCAATCGCATCTTCATCGGACTATTTTTTCCAGCAGGAAATTTTTTCAAGTTTGGAAATAAAGTAAACTCTGAGGGGCTAATTCTGGCAAGTAGGGTGCATGGGGTACCAATTCAAACCGCAATTCATTAATTTTTGCCATGGAAATAAATATTGGTCGGTTTGAAACTTTCGTTCTAGATACAGCTCGAAAATGTGTAGAGTTATATCCGTGGTTTTGCATGCCAATGTCTATGCATAAGTTATTGATCCATGATGCAGAAATAATTCCTTCCGCCTTATTTCCAATAGGACAGATGTCTGAAGATGTGCAAGAGTCATGTAATAAGTACATAAAAAGGTTCCGGGAAGATTTTTCGCGGAAATGTAACCGAAAAAACACCATGGAGGACGTATTTTTTCGACTTCTG
>VTPC01090984.1:37232-50111 GCA_011009095.1 Ignelater luminosus
TTATTTTTACTTTATAAAAAGGGAGTTTATTCGAGCTTTTTAAATATAAAGCCAATGAAGTTTGTCAGGCGAGCTTTATATGTTTAGAGACCTTGACATACTTAGTATGTAACATACCCAAGTAGAAGTGAAACTAGAAAGTTAAAATTGCGGCGGTTTCGTATTATTTATTGTGACTAAATTATTTTGCAGCAGTAAGAATGTTTCAGTTGTAACCTAAAGGCAAAGTGGAATTAACATTTTATTAAGCTAATTGAGTTGTGCCAACTTCATCGTTACTTAAAGTTCCAAACTTTAGGGCATGGGGTCGAATAATCTAAAAGTCTATGGCTATGTATTAAGAATTTGTAACAACATCAACTTTCAGTACACACTCCAAAGGCTTAATTATTTCAGTTGTTCTTGAAAAGGGGGCGCTTTCGTTATTACTTTATAATATTTTATAAAAGTATAGAAGCGCTATTATAAAATTGAAATTATCTTTTGAATTAAAGTTGTTTTTGCTTTATAATTTTAAGTTAAAATCTTCGAGTTTCAAGTTGCTGGGTAATTATAAAAACATTGCTTACGGCACGAAACAATATGTGAAAAACAACCGAATTATCGTGTTGGTATTGTTTCTTAAGAAGTTATTAATTCGTTCTCACTATTGATTCCCTAATATGGAAAGTTTTTAATTATACAAATTGAAAGTGGTATGGTATTCCCGAAGTCTAGATATCTTCTGAACTTTTTGAACCCTTTGTATAAAGTTTTCTTAGTCGCGGTGTTTCTCAATATTTAGAGGACAGTACCGTGAATGTCTTGAATTTCTAATCTAAAACTACTGATCATTATTTAGTCAATATGGATAGAAACTGAATATTAAAAATTTAGTCCTGACCAAATATGTATGGCTGCAACACAAGACGGCGCCTTAAGTAACATTCTAAATCCTTTTGCAACACTTTAGGCTATTTTACTTTTCTTTTAATAAACAAAACATTTATTTCTAATAAAATAGTAATCTGAATCTTGTAGCAACTACTATTGTCCACTTTGAATTTGCTCTAATCTTTCTTGATTTCTACTTTTGTTAAATAAATGTTATAACGGACTATCGTCGACTCGAGCTTGTATTTACTAACCAACGATAAAAAACAAAAACTATCAGATAGTCAAACAATAGAAAGGAAAACGAAATTTGGACAACGAAATGAAAGTGAAAAAGTTGAGTAACTAAACTTTTAATAATTTAATAATAAATGTCTGCCAGAACACGCCTCAGTAATTCCCAAACTTTTCATCAGCTACAACCCTAGCTTTTCGTGGAGAAGATAGCGACTGTCTGAATATTAATTTTTCATTTCCCACTTTCAATCCATTTTAATGGGCATGCTAGTACCGAAAATAACATTCCGTTGAATAGAAATGCGGGAATTTTATTCTTATACTTTTAACCTTAGATTTATACCCGCTTCCTAGTTTATGCTAACGTTCTTTTTTTTTGTTTGGTTATTGTATGCATTCAAAACGTAAAACCTGAAGATCTTTACAGAATTAATTTATGTTTGCCATTGATAGCTTTGGACGTAATAAATTTACGAAGCATAAAGAAAATAGTCAAGGTTGAGTAAAGAATGTTTCCGTAACTGTCGTGGAATAAATTACAATAATTTTTGTTGTACTACGAAACCCAACTTAAAATTTGTTGGAAATGTAATTTCCTTTTAGTTACAACAGCGAAAAACTAAATAGTAGAGAATTGATCGCCGCCATCGTGCATTTTCATGGAAATAAATCATTGTGGATTTGCTTAGTAGCAGCACTGGCTTTGCATTTTTATGAAAATAAAGTAATATAAATAAATAAAGTTTTTATACCAATATACCCATAAAATATTTTATATTCATAGAATACACAAATGGAATTAGTATCGACCTCTACTTGAATAAACGAGTGTCAGCTTTCTGACGCATTGATTGCATTGTATGTAATGTCAAATAGGATTAAATAATGAGCGTAATTTGAATTTCCGTGTATTATTATTGTTTGCTTAATCTGATACTTGGAAGAACATGGCAGATATCAGGAAAAAGTCATTAGTTTCCAACTGGAAGAATTACTAAAAGAAATAAATATTTGCTTTCACGGAAATAGCTTGTCATATCTTACACAAAACCCATTCCTTACGAAGAAAGAAGAAAATGATTGAATCAAAAGGAATAATAAGAAAAGCTCAATAGTAAAATCTGTTATAACGTATATCAATATCAAAACTGGATGCGAGTGAACGAACTTTCTCGGAAATCAAATGAAGTCAAAATAGAGTAGTACATTAAAGTGCCATCAGCAGTTTAATGTTTCCCAAGATGACTGTGTATGTTAAGAGTCTATTGAGGAAAACGAATAGTAAAGATCCTCATAAAGTAAAATATTTAAGTTTTCGTCTTTTTGACATAAGGAATCCTATTTGATATTGTACCAATAGTTTTATTAAACATCTAATGCCAACGTATGAATGAATTAAACTATCTAGAAATTTCTCAAACTGAAGATTCTTTTACAATCGGAACAGCATCAGCATAACAGTAAAAACTAAATTGAAAAGACATTTTCAAAACATTTTGTTAATTTTTTGTCAGTTGATAGATATAGATGTTTCATCTAAGATGTGCTTTATGCTGTCTGGATTAACATGTTGATGAATAGTTCTTAAGGAAAACGCCATTTTCTGGGTTCTGCTGATACTCTCTCAGTTGTATTTTGGACATCCATAGCTTTTTACAAGTTTGCATTGGAGCAAACTCAAGTCGTAGGTCAGTAGCAAAAAGTATATACTGCAACTAGGATAGGGCTCAATGCTGACCCTTGCTGCACTTCTAGTTTAAATTCCTTTTTTTTCCTGAAAAAGTTATTATTAGATTTAACTAGATCGGGAAGATACGATTCTAGCAATCTAAGGCTGTTATTATAAAAGTGATTGCACCAACGATTTGACTCCGACATTCTAGTTGTCACTAAAAACGGCAACCCAAAACTTTCGAATATCCTCTAAGCGACTTCGTTGGACGACGCAACGTTATCTTAAAGAAAGGTTTCGAATACAGTCATCGAATCATCTAATTCAGGCTCCGTGCTCTCCTGGAAGTCTGCGAGAGCACTACTGTTGCAACTACCGAATTCACCATTACGCCTGTCAACGCCTTACCCAGCCACCTGACATTGCACTACCACTTACCAGACTCGACAAGAGTCCACCTGGGCTTCGACTGCTTTGTGCTGGCTTGTCATCAATTTGCTGGGGGTTCTTGCGCTTGCAGTTTTTGACCATCCCATTTTAAATTAACATTGATGACTGAAGAGGAGATTGTTTGTTCTGACTTCAAATAAATTTCCCAAAACAACTTTAAATTGGCCAGCTTGGTTTTTTAAATTAACAGAGTATTCGATTGCAATTGGAGAAAAATGAGTCTCAATGTCATTGAATTTGTATCGTGAGATTTATTAACAGAACCTTTAAAGGAGTTAATAGCTTTCCAGGTGGTTTCTACAGTATTGGAGGGTTGTAGTTGCAGTTATTTTCAAATAGGAAGTCTGAGTTTTGGTAATGTTTTGGTTCCCGGGGCTCGAAACTAATATTTCTGAATTTCCGGTAATTTCAATGCAAGTAATATTTTTGGACATTTTAGATTAATAAGATTGTAGCAATGCACACCTTATCAAAAAGTTGATTTGAACGTAGGAAGAAATTTTCAGATTAAGGATTTATAGAAATGCCTTTAGTTATATTTGAAATCATAGATGACCGACCATCATTATTACCATCCACTAACATGCTACCTTCATGAATCAGATAAAGGGGTCGAATCGTGTTGGCGGGGCCTCTTTAACCAAAATGTGATTCTACTTTGCAGTTTTTTTCAGCTTCGAGGGTACAAACGGCATTTTTACATTCTTTAAATTAAAATTGAGAAGAAGGCTCGAGTCCTGCTATTCTGGAGACTTGAGACAACACTTCTCTAAAAAGTTAAGGGAAATTTTGTCCCGAGAATTTTCTGGTCACTTTACCAAACTTAGCCATGTGCGGTGACAATATTGTCGTTTGGAAATTTTTCTACATTGTGAATATTCCCGGAGAGTTAAAGGATATATTGAAAATGGGAATATTCCTAGCAATATTTTCCAAAGGGAACTATGATTGTACATAATGAATCATTCACAAAACCTTAATAACGGAAATACAAAATTGCAAGTTGCTGCACGAGATTACCTTTTTTTACGGCTTAATAATAATGTCAGTATCAGTAAGTAGTAGAATACTTGTTGTTTGCGCCCTGCATCTGCAGTTGTCTTTCAGTTCAATTCGCATTTTAGAAAAACATGAAACTGAAAAGATTTGAATTTGTAATAGGAAAAACTACAAACAAATACTGAGTCTTCAAATAAGAAATAGGGAATATTGCCGGAAATATTGCCAAGAATGTTTCCCAAAATGGGAATTTCTAGAAATCTATCCTATGTTTATTGTTCGTTTCTACAAATCTAAAGCCAAATATTAGACCAAACATTACAAATGATACAAATAATTAGTAAACTAATGTTGCCCTATGGGGCTGTCCTTAAATTAAGTAACGCTCCAAGGGGGGCTGGGGGTCCAGAGTAGCGTTACCAAGGGGGAGGTGGAGGTCAAGAGTAACGTTACGTAACGATAAAATGTTATTGATAAAATATTATTTAAACTCATACTTACTTGTCTGAATTCAAACAGTCTGTGTGTAGACCACAACAGTCGCGCGAACCCCACTTTGTTGCATTCCTTTCTAATAAAATCTTTTTCAATAAAAAATTAGAACATTTTCATATTAAATGTGGGGGTGGGGCTTAGAGTATTGCGTTACGTAATATTTAAGAGGGGTTCGAGCTTGCGTTACGGGTGCGTTACAAGGGGTAGGGGGGTATAAAAATCGTTCAATTTTGCGTTACGTAATTTAAGGACGGCCCCTATGTTTTCATTCTTTTGCAATATTACCAGGTATGTTGTCATCATTATTGCCTTATCATTAATTGCCGACAACGACATTGCTAACCAAACTACGATCTCTCGTAAAGCAAAGTTCTCTTGAAATGATACATAGCATTTTTCACTTTTGTTAAAATGAAAAGGTTCTCATCATTTAAAGACAACAAGTTATGCATAAACAGAAAATTCTTAAAAAACATTTCTGGAAATGCCCAGCTATACCATTGCAGGCTTATTATCTCAGAGCAACGAACTTGACGTTTTAAATCTTATCGTATATACGTAGTTGTGGTTGTTAAAAATATTAATAATCATTAGATGCTGATTAGATTTTGGACAACCTTGCGAACAGCTGCAATATGAACAAGTAAGATTAGGTTGTCTTTATTCAAACAGGTTTGTCAAAATGAACATTGTTCATGACTTGCATATGTCACTGTGCCATTTTGGAATGACGCCATTGAAACTATATTTTGGTTATGGTTCAGTGTTCGAATTAGATTTATTTTCTTGTATCATGACAACGAGTTTTGAATAATAAGATTTGACTTTATTCCATGGGTAGAAGGACATAAGGAAATGTAAATCTACGAAATTACTTGATATGCATGTACAGTAATACCCCGATTGACGCGAATTCGAAGTTACGCGGTTTTTAAATCTTCTCGTTTATTCGTCTTTTGTTGACAGAAGGCCTCAGTTCAATTGATAAAGGGTTACAAATTTTGGAAAACATAGACTCCAACGAGGAAATTTTGGTGAGAAGAAAAAAATCTTTGATTTGTCAGACGACTTTGTTAGATTTTATGAAGCCTTCTACGTCAAAATAAGTTCGGTTTATGTTTTTGCAATTCATAATAATATAATTTGTTGTATTATCTAAGATTTTATTACGCATTTTACTTCTAAATTGTTGTTTTCTTTAGTCTCCGGTCCCAATTAAACATAGTTTGTATGTATTTATATGCAAAATTGTACCCCAACTTACGCGAATTCAATTTACGCGGTTATCGCTCGGTCCCACCTATCGCGTAACTCCAGGGTATTACTGTACTCGATCACGATTTCTGATTTCATTATATTTGCTTACTCTTTTGGTTGATTCAGTTGTGTCTCATGTTCCAAGGTCTAATGCAATGTGTGTGTTAGACGTTTGATTTTTTAATTTTAACCTCCTCATTAGCAATTGTTTTAATGAAATAATCTAGTTACCATTGAAAGGAGAAATTATGCGTGTTGTTGATAAGGTCTAAGATTACTTATTTTCATCCAAAGGTTTCTAGGAATGGTATGCAAAAAGGACACTCAAAGAGTCGTTTATTATTTGGTTGATCAAATGCTTAGCCAAACTCATATTTGACTTCTACTATATTGGTGTGAGACAAAACTATTCTTCTTCATCTCATACTATTAGTTTATAATTTTGTGTGAGGCTTTGTGTATACATAAGAAAATGCCCAACCCTACACATTTAAAGCACGTATTCACTGTATGCTGTAAACCTTCTCGTAATCCCTCGATCGTACTACTTGCTGCATAACTTTGATGGGGGGGGGGGACAAAAGCACCACCTCCTTATGTTACTTTACAAGAACTTTCAAAGCTTAATTTGGGTATACCTGGAAAAACACAAGTCTGCATTGCGTTAAGAGGACAAAGCACTCGCTGTTGAATTAGAATATTGTTTAAGAAATGAGTATTTTGCATATGAATTCTTTTGTTTACAATTAGTACATGTTTTGTATTCCTGTAAAAAACGAAAATAAGTAATTAGTACATCATCAATGGTTAGTAGTTTGAATATTATAGAAGATCTGAATAATATATGAGGAGGCATTCGGTGTCATAAAAGCCTAAAGTGACTAAGCTTTGTTGAAATAAAGACTGAAGCTATAAAGTGTATCTAATTTAATCTTTTTGAAATTAGATCTATCCTTGAATGATAATTTAAGTTTAACGATGTTGTAGGCTGTTCACATCAACAGCGGCTAGACATGAAAGGAAATAATTTAAATATAATCAGAGAGAATACGCATCGGTTGTAAATAAGAAATCCGGAACTATCTGTGATCATAATATTGCAGAAGTAAAGTTTTTTTTCCTGATATCGTTCATAATCCTTTGGGAAAACCAACCTGAGAATACTATAAACTTTAAATTGGCAACCGCGTATGCAAAATGCTGCAGGTGAGTTTGCACAGCGTGAAAAGCGAGTTTCATCACATCCCCTTGCGCGCGGTTTAATTCGTTAGATCAATTTCGCGTATTCTGGAATACTGAGAATGTAACAGCCGTACCTGTTCCCGGGAATCAACCTCACTGCATAAATAAATGATTCAGTGAAAAGAAATTACCCTGAAAGTGAAATTTCCTAAAACTGTCCAGTTTTCCTAGAACGGGAACAAAGCCCGAATTTGTAAGCATGCTCAATGGGCTTTATCGGGGTTTATTTCCTTTTTGCTTGAATTCCTTTACCATTAGATTTTTGTTTTTATTTTTGTTTTTATTTTTTTTTGAAATTTTAGCTGCTTTTTAAATCTGAAACAAAAACTAATTCGATTTTTGCCGTTATAAATAATTCTTGACTATAAGATTTACCGCCTATGTTTTTGTAAGTTTATGAAATATTTGCATATTCAAAGCGGTTTTCACGGGTCACCACATAAATATTATAGGCATTAAGGGTTAGTTGCTGAAAATGGAGGTTTAGTTTACAGTGATTATTTTGAAAGTTTGTTAGTATAATGGGGCTGATTATGAGTAACTTTAAAGCTGGATTTACAGTTTCACGTAATTTTGTAAACTTAATTGAAAAAAATAAATTAGATTTTATAAAACGCATGAAAAATGTATTAAGCTTCACAGCAGTGAGATTTAGTGTTAGGACAGTGTAATTAGGTAAAATCCTTAAATTTAAATGACCGGGAACTCGTTTAAACTTTAGAGTGTTTGCAAAGTCAGCGTGCTCTTCTGTCTACAAAAACATGTTAAGTCTTATGAAATGTTTATGTTTGTAAAGAACAGTTTTAGGAAACAGGGGGGTCTAATGAAGGGTCATGTTTCGATGTATATAGTAGATAAATTTTGTTAGTCTTTTGGTAAGACTCTATTACCAGACGATATGCCTCTATAGATAATCTGCACTTATCACTGATGAATTCTTCAGTAGGGTATTTCTATGAATGTACAACTGGTTTGCTATGATACCTTTTTTTGAGCAATTTCATTATTCTTGAGTGGATATAAGACAGTTTGTCTTGTCTAGATCAAATCCATTTGAAGGCAGAGAGAATTTTAAATGCAAATTCCTTTATATTTACAAATCATTGGGAAGAGTTACACTATAAAGCTTTGCCAGACTTTTTCACAAATCATGTCATTATTTGTCAAAATCCAAAACTAAAATAGGCATCTATTCCGAAATGAAACGATTTTGGGTTGTTTTTAAGATTTGTGGCTTATGGAAAGAATATCCAATATTCCCTTCCAATTAGGAATAGAAATTTTCCAATTATAAAGAGCTTATGCTTCAAATACGATTTTGTGTTTGATGATATTTGCCTAACAATATGAAAGTTTTTGGTAATAGCCAATGCTGTGAATTTTCTTATGAAGAAATATGTTAGTAGAAACGTCAGGACAAATTTAGTTTAAACAATCTTTCCCGATTTGCAAACAATATTTGCATAGTTAGTTATGTACCTGTCATGCCAGTATCGTAAGTCGTTTCGTTATGACATCACTAATAATATAGGGAATTCAGAAGATTGAGATAAATAAAGTTCTTTGTAGTAACCAATAGCATTAAAGAATTCCATCAGTGTTAATCGTATTCATTTGTTCTTCCCGTTCGATCTTTTTCATCATAATTTTATTTTTTGTAAAACGCTCTTCAAAGTTCTTTTTTTTATTCGACTTTTATTCTCATTCTTTCAATAAAACTTTTATATGTTAGCGATTAAAAAAGAAATCAAAAAACGGATATCTACAACTGAAGCAGTTAATAAGATTTTGTGTCTATTACAAAGAGATAAAAAAGTTTGGAAACACTCAATCAGGCGCTTTATTCTCAACCGCATTTCTCATCCCCCTTGTTTGTCTTAAATGCTTCGAAATAGTTCTTTTACGCTGGCAATGTAGTCTGTAACTTCTTACTTTAAGATGCATACCGCGTGTAGCTTTCTATAAAATAGATTAAAACTGGAAATTATTTAAATGGCAATGTTTACATGCTGCCGTGTTTCTCAGTGTATTTCTACATAATTTAGTGTTTATTGATAATCTAGGGATCCATTTGTGTAGGGAAACTAGGTAGAGCGTGTATTACGTGCTTTGAGCAGAGCACCCCCGCAAGGTGGATTTAATTAATTCGCCGAATGATATCTCTGTAAAATAGATTTGCATAATTTATAATTTTGTAGTATCCAGCGTGTTGTACATCTACAATTTATGATAAGTGAGGAATTAAACGCAAGCGCTTCTCCTCTTAATGTAATTAATCTTAAAAGAACCAGTTTATGATTAAGATAACTTTCGGTGTAAAACTATTTCAATTTGTCTTGGTGAAAATGCGGGACGCTGCTGAAGGAAGTTCTCCGCGCCGAATTGATGCTCGTCATAATTTCTATCAACGTACCGGCGCCAATATCTCTATGCGAAAGTTGTTCGCAACTTTGCTAATCTAACTACACACAAAGAAGGCCCTTGATGCTGGTTTATTAGCACATATAATTTTACTCTAGACAGCGTTAGTTTATCTGGCAAGTTCCGAATTTTCCGGGTAATAAGTAACTTGATTGCTCCATATTAAATTTTTGTTTTAATTTTGCTGACATGCATTAACTAAAATTCAGTTTGAATTATAGCACACACCTTTTAACGTGTTTCCAACGGTGTTTTGTGATTGCTGAGTTCAGTTAATTTGTACATGGACAAATATTTGCACCTTCTGCCTGCCTACACCGATGGGAGACTCTTCAAATACGTTAATGGAAATTTCATTGATTAAACCCCGAAAATTAAATATTTTATTAGTTAACTTTACTGGATATGTGCTCTCGTTATTCTAAATTATTCTAAAGGTTAATCGATTTCGGATGATTACTGAAGGTAGTTAGATCTGAGTAGCTCATATCTTATTCCTTTATGTGTCTAAATGAAATTTGCAGATTTTAAAAATTCGATTAATTATAATTAGGGTTTAATTAAATAGAAGTAATCAATTTTAAATTTGACCAAAAAGATATACTTTGAACAAAACTTTTTACTCTAACGCTATAACCCGAGAAAGGACTTGGCTTTGGCAAACGAATAGATTGTGCTGATATTCGGCATGGTTCGTTTGCCTTTAGAGATTATCAAAGACCACAATTCTAAAACTAGGAATAATGTCTGCGAAATGTTAATCGAAAGCTCTTACTACTCAACTTCGTTGAGGTATGACCTTCTGATATTCACAAATCTTAAAGTCATTTAAACTCTCATGATGAGTTACAGTGGTCACGTTAGTTGTAACAAGTAAGAACTTTGGAACCTCTAAAGCGACATTCAAAGTGAATGTTGCTCTAAACGCTAAATAAAATGGCGTCCAGATTTCGGCATCCTTTCGATCTCCTTATAATAACTTTTACTCAATTATCAATATTCATCAGTATTGAGTTGTCTTTTAGAACACTTTTAAAATGAAAAAAGCAATTTCTGATCTTTATTGGTTTTCAAATTTTCCAGTTTTCCAATCTTGAAAATAACACAAGAGTTTTTTAATCAAACAAACGATATATTAACACCACTAGATATCAGACTCAATTCGCAATTTGTGCTGTCATTTAGTTTAGTTAGTTTCCGAGTTTAATGACTTTGTATCAGCAAAGCTCGTCTTTGCATTGTAAATACCAAATTAGAAGAATAGTCATAACTTATCTTGTATCAAGTCTTTTCCCTTCCCCTAAAACACATTTTTTCAAGTCGTTTTAGTTTTTGAAGTAACCATGAGATTCGTCAAAATCGAATTTTCCACTCTATCTAACAACCAAGCTGTAAACAATAGAAAAAGAAATTAGTGCGATTTTGACTTTTTTATTTACTTTCTGTAAACACATTTATAAAAGGTAGAAGTCTTATGTTTTAGATTCCTTCACAAAAGTCACGCCGAGAATTCAACATTGAAACTTCACAATCTCTCTTAAATACTTAAAGCATAAGTAAACTTGCTGAAACCTTATTATCAAATTATATTACTTCGATCGTGATTCTTCTGCATTAAATTGGAAATATTCCAGCGTAAATCACTCAGAAGTGTATAACGAGCAGATTTTCTTCGCGTAACTTGGTATTACGTAGGTGCATTAGAATCTCACAGTCTACATTTAATTTTATTTATGTATCCTCTAGCTATTTAAGGAATAACAACCTGCTGCCAACTGGCATGGCAGTTGGAAACTCCTATTTCATTGAATTTCTTTAATGAACTAAACCTGAGCCAGGTGTTGCTTCTGGTGTGTATGTTTCCTATCGTGATAATGAAGTCTGGAATAACATACAACACATTCATGCAGATAATTTATACATATACGTGCTATACTCTATAATAAAGAATTGTAATTTAAATTTCGAATTTAAAACTCAGACAGGCTAATTTTTAAAATAAAAGGTTTTTAGCTAGATTTCGTGATAAACCAATTTTAATTATTAAATGGAAAGTTTGCGTTTAGCTGAAAACCTTGAAATATTTATCTTAACGTTAGACTTATTCTCACCCCTTTGCTGTGCCAATTATCTAAAGATAACTACAATTAGTTGTAATTAATTATAACGAAGTGTACATGATATTATTGTTGCTAATATTTTGTTGTCTTTTCAGGTAAGTTAACATCCTGGCTTTATTTAGTATTCAAGATTCATAAGCGCATGGAAGTCTGGTAAGTTCATCGTAACATCAGTAACAAATGCATATGTTAGTGTGATGAGCCGGAACTGCTACAGTTTCAAAGTAATAATAATCCATGTAAGACGAAGCGGTTTCAATATGTCGGTTGTGCATGACGAGATTTGAGCTAAGATATTCACCTACCTAGATATTACATACTGTAAGTTGCAGCTCGGAACTTTGAAGCTTGGAATTTATCATTAGGGTGTAGTATTATAACTGCCGACTTTATAACAAACTTAAGCAGAAGTTGAAATAATTCCTATAACACTTGAAAGTAAAGCAATAAAATGTAAGACATAAATGCACACGTTGCCAGAGTTAATTATATAAGTTTTATACCATTTTAATGCAATCTCTAAGTAATGTCTTTTTGTGTCCTTTTTTAATTAATTTGATGTTATTTAGTTCTATAAGTTATGCTGTTCTGACATGCTGATTATATTGAATTGTTTAATTTTTAAAACCCAAGGCATGTAAATGTTAAACCTTCACTAAAATGTAACTAATTAATAAATAGTAGCAAAGCCTGGTAGGTAAAATGAGATAAAAATTGAATTTTCACCTAGAAAAGTCAACACTTTTATAACAAGGATTTCAAAATACCGATTTTCTTAACAAATATGTGTTTCAGAAACTTACCTTGTTTCTGGTTGATATCCCCATCAGAAACTCAGAAATGTAGGATGTTGCTTCTTTCCGTGCGATGCATCATATTTGAGTAAAATCTGATTATGCCTCAGTATTCAGTATTGAACTCTCAGAATCATTTATATCAGATATACCGAACATCTTAGACAAATTATACTAAAAGAAAGGTTTCATAGCGTACACATTTATCAAACAAATTGGTATATTCTCAGATATATACACTACCGTTCAAAAGTTTGGAAATAGTTAAAATATTTACAGAAATAAGCAATTTCTAAATGTTTTTAAAACAATATTAATT
>VTPC01090984.1:55111-88273 GCA_011009095.1 Ignelater luminosus
ATTGGAGCGAACCACGAAGTGTCAATATGTTTATCTAGATCGTACAAAATTGTCCATTTAAACCTGAGAGGGTAAAAGTGGAATTAATTTCCATTTTGGGTAAAATTGCCCGTTTCAGACTTGAATGTGTAAAATTTGAACGAATCACGTGTCAGGGTCCCTCAACGACAAAACACATTTGCATATTTTACAACTTTAACATCAAAACTAAATTGTTTGGTTAAGTATCTACTCAAAGATCAGGTTTTGTTGATAAATTTTCCTTTACACGAATCAGTTCGGTTTTGGCGAGCAAGTTTTCCCATTCCTGCCCTAAATCTAAAATCAAGAATTTTGATATTTAACTGTGTCGACCTCAAAAAAGTCCTACAACGGTCTAAATTTTATAAACAGAATTTGGAGTAGTAAACCAAAATCTTCATAGATCTTGGGCATTTATATGACTGCCAACAAAAACTTCGAAAGATTCTATTTCTTTGGAAACCTTTAGTTTCTTTTTAAATAGACTCCTAGAGTAAGATTGATAAAGAAACTGAGAATTGATCAGTAAATTACTCAGATGTTGCTGCTCAATATAATTGACAGAAAAGTTCTCAGAATGTACATTATTGGGAAAATATAAATTTCCAGATTCCCTCAATGAAATCAAAAGCTCGAAGAATCTTGAATATCAACCAGAAAACAACTGAGAAAGCGGATATTCCTAGAACAACCTTGAATAACTGTGTCCTAGGTATACATAACACGATCAGTTTAGGAAATTCTTCTAAATTCCGATTTGAATTTAGCAAGATAATACATTTTGCCATTTGAGTGGGAATCGTGCGAATCTATGATACAAATGGTATTATAATTATCGGTTTCACATTTTGTTTATCTTCTTGCCAAATCTTCTTCAGATGTGATAACAAAAATCTCACATCCTTTTGTTGATGTATACCATACCTATCCGTGCAAGCTATATATCCCCTGGCCCTGTATTGATTGTAAACTGAGCAAATTTTACTGAAAAAGTTTTACAAAAAATATTTTGAAACATTTCTCTGGATAACAGTGAATTATTACATTTTATAAAAGGAAAATCGTATGAATAAATTTCCAGTGTTTTTTTAGACCTACCTTACACTTTTTCAGTGGTGCTTTGTGGATAATCCTATGACTGACTACTTAAACGGGGAAAAATAAACTGAATAGAACTGCGTGTTTGATAATACTAATAAAAGGTTGCGACAGGTCTTAGCCCTACTATGTATTATATTTAGGAAAATCGTTTGCTCATTTTCTTATTTTAGAAACTTAACTTATCTCAAACTGCAAGTTATTAATGTAAATGTCAGCTATTGCTTCTTCTTCTTACAAAAGAAGCCTTTTGAAATACTCGTTTAAAATTGAAATCCAGTACATTATACGAAGCTGTTTACCTAGCTTATCTAATGTTAATGGCGGAGATTTGCATGGTTGTAATGGTGGTGACACAAAGAAGTCGCGGAAGGAAACGTTTGAAGTCGCGTGTAGCAGATGTTTGCGGTAAAAGAAGTATGGACGTAAAACAAAAAGGAAATGAGTTCCAGGTCATGTACCACATGCGACGGGGTTTCCCCCCGAGCTTGATTTACAGCCAACGTTTTCTGATTACATAAATCTTGTAAAATATTGTTTCCCGCTAGCAAATGGTTGCTTACGAGCCGAATTTTCAACCGCCAACATCTATATTCTTTAAAACAAATCTGTACGTGTGGGACGTATTTAAACGTTTGTTTTGACAGTTTCGTGTGCACATATGATGTAACTACTTCTAATCACGCTGTAATTTTCTAGAAAAGGGTTTTACATACGAAATGGGTAAATCTGATATATGTAAGGGAAGCCGTTAAACAATATATTTTACATAAATTGGGAGCTAGAAACAGCAGGGTTTTCCGAGGTCAAGAAAATACCTCAAAATAGTATGTTTTAAGGTGAAAGGTGCCCAATTAACTAATCGTTTTGAAAATTTGTCATGCGATACCATAAATATGTCCAACATAATTAAGTTCTTGTAGGACATTAAAAAACGACCTTTTTATTTTCGGAAATAAAATTTAGTTGTCAAGCGTATCAGCGTAATAAATTCTTGTTGTATGTAGGTATTAGTCAAATGTTAAGATCAATAACAACCAAATGTATTATTTAATAATGAGAAAAATGCCAATGTTTTTGCGCCGTAGAGAAAAGGTGGCGCTGCTATTAATGAGTCCAATTATTCAACAATTGTGCTGCAGCCCCAAACATCGGTCATCCACTCGACAGAGCTAATTGTTCTGATCAATCATATGAAACAAAAACTGCTCATATTGTTTGTATTGTACGCGAATAACTGCTGTAGAAAGGTTTTTGTTTTTACTTCGCGGTATAGTAAATTTCGTTTGTTTAATTTATATTTTGAAATTACACTGGACTATAGCATATAGAAGCTTTAGATAGGTATGTGTAGTGATTCTAAATCTGCAATTTGTTAATTGTTCAGCACATTAAACTGTACAGTTTAAAATATTCCTTTTTAGGGGAAAATATGAAACCATAGTTGAGGTAGGTTTTATGTTTTATTAAACACACTTCTGCTTAGTTAGCGTCGCTAACAGAATTTCTAAAATTAATTTGTTTATAATTGCTTAACTTTTGAATAATTTAATTAACAACTTATCAAATCGAATTCGTCTTTACTTCCTACTTTGCTTTAGTATTAAACAAATAGTTTCATAAACAACAATGTATTTTATAAACGTGCAGTTATATTGGAAAGAATTTTACGGAAGTTTAACATATATTGTATAGTAGGTATGTCATAGTATTTTTTGATTTGTGTGCTATGCACTCTGCAATAGTTTGAAGCTTACATTTCTTCTGGAAATAGTCTTCAAGTAGTTTGAATCGTAGGAATGCACCGAATCGGTATTTGTTATATCGAAAGTGTCATCGTCACAAAAGACTACAAAGAGACAGAAAAATAGTTAGTTACAGTTACATGAAAATTCAATAACTTGGTTGTTAGTTTTGCTAGTTTATGGTGTAAAAAAACAGTAGCGGCTGGTATAATTTTCTATAGGGTGGGTAGTGCATCTCTCAATCATTTTATTATTTAGCAGAGAGAGATCATACTGACTAATTTTCTGCAATTATAGATTTAAATGCTAAAAGACAGAATTTTACTCCCTTTTTTGCAATATGCGGGAATATCAAACTTTTTAATCCTATAATAATAAAGCTCAGTAGCTTACAAACTTTACAGGTGACCTGGCGTGTTTACTATTTGTAAAAACTTTGGCTACACACAAATTTCACACAAATATGATAATTCATCCAATATATTCAGAAATATTTTTTCAAGGCATTCACGAAATTCAACAACGATGTTATCTGTGTGTACGGAGTGTCTCAACAAACACAGACAGGCTTTCTTTCATATCTTGTTCTACTCGCATATTTGTCCAAAGTGTAGTTAGTTGCCAGATTTGTTGATGCTGTTTTCATAGAATATTTTCAAAATTGAATTTGCCAAAAAAACCTTACACAAAATAAGAGTCACATTGCATAATACAGTTTTGCCATCTAGTCCTTGGTTCTCTTTAAATGCATCTTTGAAATTATTAGTGAACTAGTAGAGCATGTTTGTTATATGAAGGGCACCAAAATCATGTGACGATGTATGGTGAAAAATTGCTAAGGGGAGATATATACCGTAACTGACCGCAGCACAGTTTCAACAAAACTAGACAATCGTGTGCGCCCGCAACTTTAAAGTAGAAAATGACTCATTCGATCAGAGTTTTTAAATCTTCCATTGGTACACTTGATGCAATAGAAACAAAAACAAACGATGATACTTGTAGAAACAACGAAACGTAGTATGTCAGTCAATGCATTGAATTGGAAAAATTATAAAAACACTTGAATGTTATTTAAGTCACGACAGAGACACTCATCTAGCTAGTATGATAAATTTCCATTCAGCACGTTAAGTCCAGATCTAGGACAATAAGGGCAAATTGAATTAATTTTTTAATTATACAGGGCGAAAATATTGATACAGCAAATTGCTGAGCCAAAAATTATGGATAGTATATTATAGCTATTCATTTTTATTTTTTTAATATATTAGAATTGAATAACGTGAGCTATTACAATAAAATTCTTCATGCAGCTTTTACTATGTTAGTCCAGGCGTTTGGTAGAGAATAGAAAGTTTTGGTGGAGTTTTGATTTTTGGCACTATATGGTGTTTTGGGTCGCTGAACACGAATCAGAGGTTTGTCAACAAGAATTTTCTCAGGAAATAGGTTTTGTCCCAAAAAACGTTTAAAAACGGACTTTTTTCGATTTTTTCAAGATAACTCTGAAATTATGCATTTTACGTGAAAGTCGATCCTATATGAAACTAAAGAGGATAGAATTTCCTACATTTTTTGTATTTGAGGTTTTTCCTCCGATTAATAGCTAATAGCAGCTACCATCTCCTGAGTAGCATTTGAGTCTATGAAGACTTTTACGTCAGCAACGTTCGGGTTATTTACAAGTGTTCTACTTCATTTTCCCTTGTTTGAACATTGCTAACTTTGTATCGCAACCGCTCATTGCGTGCAGGAAGAAAATGTTTTCTGCTACCAGTGAACTCACAGTATCAAGAGGTGGAAAAGTAGCCGGAGGAACATTCTCGTTTTCAGGTTTCAAGAAGAATACGTTGTCAACCCTGTAGACACCTATCAAAAAAAGCAAGAGGTCTACATCCTCCCCAATTACAATTACTGTTTCATTTGATGGAGGCAAGGACAAAGCGGTGTTCACAATCAGGGTGTCTGTGTCTTCGTTTGCCTGCTTCCATTCCGTTTCTGCTGACGAGAGCTTTGTAGTAAGCGTAGATATTAAACGACTCTTGTTTTTTTTTGGGTTAGTAAAGAACTTTTCTTTGGACGTCGTTGGTATCATTGTGTCGTCAAACAGTATGCCAGCTGAAGCATGTTTCCTTGTTCTTTTCATACGCTCAGCAGTCTTTGTACTACCTTGTACGTCATCAGGGTAGCCATCAAAGACAACTGTGGAGGATATTTTGACTGGACGTACTGAACATATCTGTCGCAGATTGAAGAAAACGGTTGATTTGTAGGCCAAACAACCCTATGCAATAGAAAACCACCATCGATGACATATTGAACTTGGCCGCTGAACTGCTTGTTTGTTAGGGGTTTGAATGCTTTGTAGAGCGAGGATTTGCTTCCTTTTCTTAATAAACCATTGCCGAATAGGGACAAGAAATAAGGGCCTAGATCGTATGTCAAAAACTCCTCAAGGTCTTGATCGGAATGCTTAGCAACGGAAATGCGCTGGAACAAAGTTGTAGGATTAATAGGAATCAGCTCGACATTAATTCGTATAGCACTGGTAATGACAGCAAGAGGTTGTTTTCTGTTGCTTCGATTGAATTTGATTGTTTTAAAGTCACCACCAACAATTCTGTTGATGCCCTTTGAGCCCGATTGCCAAGCCTTATGGTAGTTGACGGACGCGTCACCCACAACACCAGTTCTGATTGAGTATAAATTTGGGTTTTGAGGGTAAGGGAGATTCTACAGTAATCATACATACATCTTGGTCCTGTCCTTATTGTCCCGTACAACTCTTGCATTCTTCAGGCCTACATGCTGTTCTAAATTGTGAAATTAAAGTAATTTTGGATCTGTTCAGAAACATGCTGGACAGAGGTCATTCTCATTGTTTTTTACTACTAATGTTACACTAAGCTTTTGATATCTGTAAATAAAGTATTTAGCAGCACCCAGACATTTTTTTGCCTGATTGATCATACGCGCTCTGATTTCAGATACATAAAATATAGTCAATTACATTACCTTTAATTATAATACATTTGCGTAAAATAGCTAGTTTTTGTGTTAAATCTACGTACAGTGCCGTAATTCCTGTTAGTAGGAGTTTTGGCTTTTGACACCCGTCTTCGCGACGCTTTTGCGGATTAACTATTAATCGGAGTAAAAAACCTCAAACACATAAAATGTAAGAAATGCTATCCTCTTTAGTTTCATGTAGGGTCGACTTTTACGTAAAATGTATAGTTTCGGAGTTATTTTGAAAAAACCGAAAAAGTCCGTTTTTATACTTTTTTTTAGGAAAAAATCTATTTTCCGAAAAAATCCTTGGTGGCAAACCCCGGATTCGTGTTCAGCGACCCAAAATACCATATAGTACCAAAAATCAAAACTCTACCAAAACTTTCTTTTATTTGCCCTTTTTGAGCACCTAATGCTTAGGTTTTTTGTCGTCTACTATTAGGTGATTTTTGTGATGGATATTGTCATAATGGGCGGAGATGCGAGGTGGCATAGAAATAGTCGTACTGTATGTTTCCAACTGCTTAAGTGTGTTTGGACCATCTTCGGCTAAATGCTTGTTCAAAAAATAAATTTCTCACGTCAAATCGTCTATTTTCTTTGGTTTGTGTAAATTTCGTTTAGGGTTTATCTTGTAAGTTCTCTCGTTTTGCCCCTTTATTTGTGAATTGTGTACAGACTCCCGTTTAACTGCCTTGGTTGGGGTAACCTTCTAACAGTTTGGAAAACGTAGGTCAAGTAAACTTAATTATACCTATAAGCTAATTCGTTTGTTGCTTAATTTAGAGGCTCCAATTTGATGAGAGTTTTAAAGTTTTGCTGTTTATATGATCTTGAGCAATACCTATATTTTTTATTGAAGATGGCCAATTTGGATATTTTTCATTGATCTTGACAATAATAATGAGTTCTACGTTCAAGAAGCTCATGCTGCTTGAAACATTGATTTATACCTTTCTGTTCTTCATCGAGTCCTATCCACTATAGTCAAAGGTATTCTCAGGAGATAGGTCAGAGACTACTATTTAATTTTTGTTTTTGCAGTACATGTAGTACCTATTTTTAACTTATTTTGGCTTTCTGCTTGCTACCCGTTTAACATCTTCTTCCACTAGTTTTAAGATAACTCTTTGAATATATGCAGTGGAAAATTTAATTATTATCCCTACTAGTCAGCTGTAATTAAGAAATGTTGGTCAGACTGAAATAGACAGAAATAATAACTTGAAAGCGTTGTGACGATTTTAAAGCTCAAGAAAGACAGTTAACTTTGTGCAACCCTCTCTGAAAACATCATTTGGCCGCTGTTTGTAATATGAAGTGAAAAAGTGTCTTTCTATTATTTGGAACGTTGGATTTTGACCTGAAGATGTAGATCGTGCGTTTTTCTCTTTTTTTTTCCTTTTCTATTATATACATATGTGATTTCTATTTGTGGGTGAATGTATTTTTCTCTAATTTTACAACCTTTTATTTATACTGTAGCTTTTAGTCTTTTGTTTTATCTTTTGTTGATCTTCAGTGTACAAATGGTGTTTTATCAATTAGATTGTAGTTCAACTCTTCCAACATAAAAATTTGAAATCTGATTAACGCGTTTATTTATTTCCAAGGCGACTGTTTTGATAATAATAAATTGATAAGGTTGGCCCGTTCTTCGGGATCTTCAACAATTTCTTTTGGGGCTGGGATTTCCATTCTTTAAACTATTGCATTCATCTTTCATTTTACTTACCTTACTCTAAGGTAACTCAGTCTTTTATTTTCTATTTGTATTTAAATTCTTTAAATACTACTGACAATACTTTAGCGATTTATTAATCTACTTTTGGATTTATATATATTTTTTTGTTAAAGTCTAAAAGAAGAAAAGTAAATCTTCTAAAACTCCTCCCTCATTACGCTACGTCCGTCACCTAAATAACATTTATATTTCTATTTTGCGAAAAAGGCTATGCGGAGTTATACAAGTAACAGTTCATATCTGATCCTGTATTACTACCAGTCACCTGAAAATAATAAAAACGTGGATAATCATCAGCTGTCTTCGGGGATCAGACTATAAGAACAACATGATTTGAAGATAGTTCCAAGTGGCCAACTTCGTGTGGGGAGGCAATCTAAACAAGAGAGTAATTGAATTGTACAGAAAAACAATACAAAGGTTTGCAATAACTTGAGTATGTATAAACAACTAAAAACTTAATATTATTATCATCCATCTGGCTGACATTTTTTATGCATAATCCCTTTAAACGTCAACTCGTGACATATTTGATTGAGGCATTGGCAAGGAATCGTATCACCTCTTATAACGGACATTGTTACAGCTAACTTTATAGATCAATTAGAGAAAGATCGTGCGAGATAAATAAGAAAACACTTGCGAGGATATACAGTACATAAGAAAAGCTTTTTTTTCTTTTAAGTTAAATCTTACCAATTGAACGTAACACAGACGGCTTGGATATTTTTGTGCTGTGCTGTTGTGAAGAAAATATTTATCGATCTCTTGGTACAATTTAAGAAATCAATTTATCCTAACTAAAATGCACGACTATGCTCGGCTGAAAACTACCGGAAAAGAGCAGTTTAAATAAAATGAATCGAATAACGGGTAGCGTACAGTAGAATAAAAGCTGAAAATTGCAACAAAGCTCGATAAAGGACAAAATTTTCCGACTTACAATATTATAATTAAAGATTCGGAAATGTCCTCGTTTTTTTTGTGTTAGAGCTTGCTGCCTTATCATATAGTCCTTGTGTTTTTTGCGTATATACAGCATAATTAAAACGTTTGTAACGGCCATAATTATATATGTATTCTTCGGTTGCATTAATAAAGCAAAAATAAATTATAGTTTTTCTCGTAGATTTTATGTTAATTTTTAGATAAACACTGGCGTTTCTTTTATAAACACACCGCCAATTAATTTAGTTGCCAAAGTTCCAAGCTTTCATGACCCAAGACAAAAAGTAATCGATTAGAGAGAGTAAAATTCTCACACCCGTTTTACTTGCTGAAATTTCATATTAAGTCCACTTAGCTAATTACTGGCGAGTGGTTTTTTGCTGCCAGAGGCACGTGCATGCGATATTAGTGAAACGCGCAGCGTCGCAAAAACGACGCACAGCTGGCTCGCCTGTGCCTTTAGAATGAATGTCGAGAAATTAATCACAGAAACGTATGTAGGTCCACTTTGATTAGAATTCGGACTGCTTTCGGTGCATTTAGCTGTCGCTTTACACAGAATTTTTCATTTTAAATGGTTACTGAACTGAATCTAACGTAAGTGTCTCGGTTAAATAATGTATGTCTGTGTTGGAAATTGTTTAAGATGATGATTGGAATTTGGACCAATGCCAGGCTGAAAACATGTTGAAGTAATCTAATTTCTGTATATGTTTTTATAGTGCATGCTGGTTTTTCCGGTCTACCAGTGTACGACAGATGCATCCAGATATTTTTATAAAGCAGACCTTGAGAACGGTAATTAGAGTTTCTGTGGAATTAGAAATTATTTTTGTTTTTACATAGAGATAACGAAAATATCAAACTCTAATAATTGAAATCACTGATCGTATAGACATTTTTTCACGTCGTTCTACAAACTTGGTTGTAAATGCAGATAATCGAAATTTAATCTTCTTTATACGACATGCTAGCTATACGATTTTACGATAGAGTCGGTCTTTTAATATCTCAGTCTTGTCGAAAACTTGAGAAAATCAGAGTTATTTAGTTTTTCACTTCTTTTATAACGACAATAGCGTGACCTGTTTTGTTAAAGTGATAATAAATAGCGTTTTTTCCCAAAGCTTTTAATAAATTGGTACAAACGGGTACAAACTTATTATGCCTTATGATGTTAAAAATTTTCAATTGCGAAGTTTTCCTCACTGAAAGTATTTTATTTTATGTTGTTTTTTGTCAGTGTTTATCAATTAACTAATGCATGTTTTTTATAAACAATTTTGTTTGACGAACGATAATAATTTTACAGCAAATTTAGTTCAATCCATATCAAAGGAAATTTTAATCTATATAGATTGAGAGGGCTAATATTTCTAATTGAATATTATGGGTATAGTTTTGCTAATACGGATTATAGTTTGAAAATAAACATTTAATGGATATTATAGTAAATGAGATTAAATTTATTGAAATTTGGTATATAATGCGTTCATTTTAAAATGGGCTACATGGGGATATTGGAAACGGTTGGTTAAATGGGGAAAAAGTTTAATGAATAATCCATGGTTACACTGACAAATATTTGCCCCGTTTCAAAGGTACAGGGTGAAAATCAAAAAAGTGCATTTTCTAAAATCCTGATTTATTTATATTATTAGAGATAAATGTACAATATTTTCAGAAACGAAATAGCGACTAATGAGGATTTCAAAAATGACTTCAAAAAAATGCTAGCCCTTCTAGGTTTCTTATGGGCGCCATTTTTACATTTTTGAAATCGTCATAAAAAGAGCTTTTCAATCATGTACAATATGACTATGTTTAAAGAAGAGAAAATACAAGAAAATACAAAATTAAGATTTAACCATAGTAGGTTTCATTGTTTTTGATATTCTTATGAAACAATTGCAATATGTACCAATCAAATAATTGTTATTGTCAGTTTCGTTGTGTCAATTATAATTCTTGTGTGGATAAATATCGTGTTAAATGGATCGTTTTTCGAATCGTGAAAAATATGACATGTTGGAATATTTTATTCTCTGTCGGGGGAACAATGAAACTGCTGCAGAAATGTATCGGAATAGATACCCAGAAAGACGTCAGCCAGGTTTGAGAAGGTTCCGAAGATCGCGAGATAATCTTATAAGTCATGGAAGCTTTATTACGCCTAAAAGTCGCCACAAAGATGCAAACAAAGAAAACATGGTTTTACAAGCTGTAGTTGAACAACCACGTACCTCTTTACGGGAAATTAAAAGTGCAACAGGCGTTTCCAAATCGACAGCCGGTGTTACCTTAAAACGCTATAAATTCCATACCTACCGTGAACGTCCTTGCCAAGACCTCCAAGAAGGCGACGAAATACGAAGGTTAGAATTTTGTCAGTGGTACATAAGAAGTCAAAATCTGATCTCGAACTTTTCTATGAAAGTTTTATGGTTAGACAAAAGTCGATTTACCAGTTGCGGTTTATTTAATTGGAAAAAACCGTTTTCTGGTCAGATACAAATCCACAACTGTTTCGTGTAGTGAGACAGCAGATTAGATGGGGATTTAATGTCTGGATAGGTATATTTGCTAGTCACATCATTGGACCGTTTTTCTTCAAGGAAAACCTTAATTCTGAAAGATACCTTCACCTTTTACAAACAAATGTAACAGATCGTCTCATGAAGCTTTTCTTTGCAACACTTCAAAACATGTTATTTCAGCAAGATGGGGCACCTGCACACAATGCTTAAATAATTACGAATTTTTTAAATAATGAATATCCTGACCATTGGTTTGGAAATCTAGGAATGGCTTGCAAGGTCACCAGATATTACGTCTCTTGATTTTTTTGTATGGGGTTATCTAAAAACTCAAGTTTATTTACGACAATACGAAACAGTGGATGCCTTACAACAGGCAGTCATTGAAGCAGTAAACAGAATAACTCCGTTGATGCTAAGACAGTCTTGTGAAGCAGTTTTGATTCGGTGTAAAAGGTGCATGCGGCAGATTGGAGGTTTATTTGAACATTTACATTGATATTAATTAAATTAGAATTTTTACAGATTTGTTTGCAAATTATTATTTGGAAACCTCAGGGCCTACTATGGTTAAATCTTAATTTGGTATTTTCTTGTACTTTCTCTTCTTTAAACATAGTTATATTATACATGGTTGAAAAGCTCTTTTTATGACAATTTCAGAAATGTAAAAAAAAAGTTAGATATGAGTACGTGAAATCTAGAAAGCTTAGCATTTTCATTGGCATATAAATACGAAAGTTTTTCCCCATTTAACCAACCTTGTATCTATTACCGTTTCCAATATCCCCATGTAGGACATTTTAAAAAAGACACACTCTATGTGCATATTTTTGTTTTATGTTAGTGTGTACAACCTACAATGTTAGATTGTGCTATTCTAAAGATTTCTGTGGATTTTCTAACAACAACCAATACAGATGCTACAAATTAGTTTTGGTAATAATGATTATCCTTCGCTGTATATTAACAATAGCATTGTACAATCTTTGAAGCTATAGAAGCAATATTCAAGCAGCAAAGCAAATTCGATTCTATAAGGCATAGTTCGAACATTATAATACACAATAATCTCGAACTCATCACATGACTGCTTCGATGTTAATCAGAAATTATTAGTAAACCTATCTCTTTTTAATCAGAATAAGCAGTTTCTGCATAAAGAACAATTATCAGGTTCTTTAAGTAAATTAGTTTGTCACTTATGAGACCTTATAAATGTACTTCAATTTGAATATAAAACTATTCAAGATAGTTTTTAGAATAAGAATAATAATTCTTCTTTTTGAACAAGCTAGCAGGTCTGGAGAACGTTTATTGTTGTTTTTGGATAAAGCACTTAATAAAAATTTTCAGTTAAATTGATTCTAATTATTACTATTATCCCTAACTCTACCCGCCCATCTTTGTAATGCTTGTACTACAAGAGGTTTAAAAACAGATTTCTATTCTTTAACTTTAAATCTCATTTGGATTTCTAGTTACAGTTTCATAGCTATAAATACGAGGGTGGTTTGATAAGTGTTTAGGCTGACCATGAAGATGGCCCCACGGGTCAAAATGCTTTTATAGTTACGATGGTCTATCCTTCAGATGGCACTGTTGAAAATGTCACCAATTTTGGACGCGTAGTTTTTGTTTAACAATCGTTTGTGTCAGTCGATGTCAATGATTTGCAAAGAATGAAGCCAGTCGAATATCGTTCAGTTATAAAATTCTTGCGTTTGAAGGGTCAAACTCCAACGGAAATAAAAGCCGAGTTGTACGCTGTCTACATGGAATCTGTCCCTTCGTTCGCCACCGTAAAAACTGGGTGGCAGAGTGCAAACGTTGCCGTACGGGTGTGTTTGATGAAGAGCGTCCGGGAAGGCCAGAAACAGCAACCGTTGAGGATATCATCGAAAAAGTCCATAAAATCGTATTAGATGATCGTCGAATGAAAATAACAGAGGTAGCACAGACCGCAGGCATATCAACAGAACGCGTTTTTAAAATATTACATAAAGATTTGCACATGAGGAAGCTGTCCGCGCGATAGATGCCGCGCTTGTTGACAGTGCTCCATAAACGCATGCGCATGGACATCTCAAAGGAGCTGTTGGATCGATTTAAAGGTAATTCAATGAACGTTTCGCGGCGATTTGTAACATGGGTTCATTATTACACACGAGAGACCAAGCAGTGGACTTCAACGAGAAAACCTGCTCCGAAGGAGGCGAAGATGATGCCATCGCCAGGGAAAGTAATGGTGACTGTTTTTTAGGATTCACATGGCATGTTGTTCATAGACTTTTCGCAAAAAGGAAAAACAATAACAGGATTGTAGTGTGCTTCATTATTGGACAGGTTGAAGAAAAGAATCCAGTCCAAACGTCCTCAAATGCATAGGAAAACAGTTCTCTTTTATCATGACAATGCGCCGGCTCACACGTCGATGATCGCGATGCCCAAAATTCATGAACTTTTCCTCTTTGCAAACATGAAAACATGGCTTGAAGGAAAGAAATTCACGAGCTATGATGAAGTGATAGCCGCCGTGAACGCGTATTTTGCAGACTTTCAGACATCGTATTTCTTGAAGGGGATCAGAAAGTTGGAGCATCGATGGATGAAATATATAGACCTAAAAGGGGACTATGTAGAAAAATAAAATCGATTTTGACCAAAAAAACACTTCGTTCTATGTTAATCTAAAGACTTATGAAACCACCCTCGTAATTACTATGACTTTTAATAAACTAATTGAATAAACCTGAAAGATCGTTAGCGATGAAAAAATAGTGGTCCTCTTGACAGTCCCTGAGATACTTTATTTTATATTTTTTAATACTGCTATGAAGTTCTGTTCTTGATAGGGACGAACCTGTCTTCATATAAGATCAAAGAGACTTTTTAGGTAACATTCTGAAATTAATCAAAGTCTAGCAGCATCTATTTGCAAAAGCAATTGAAGTTCATATAATTTTAAGTTGGGTGAAACCGGGGACATTTCATTAACTGTATTAAATTATGCTGATAATGTTGCGCAACCCGAGAAATCGAGACAGATAAAAAGTTGCTTTCATTATAGTTTTTGTTTCTAATTAACCAGTTAATGAAACTGCGATAATTAAATTTTTATTTTCATAAAAGAATAGTGGGTGTTCTTACCTGATAATTTGTTTTTCTAAAGAAAATCTCATTTACCGTTCAATAAACGTTAATTAAGGTATTTAATTTCATACTTTGTTCATAACCGTTTTAACGTTAACAGCGCCAATTACTAAAACGCGAAGCCAAAAGTTTTATTACCTATTTCGTTCTTAATTTAAAAGCCTCTCAACAAAATGCAAAATCTTTCTTAAATTATCTTTCAAGATAAGGTAAGTATTGTTTTAAAATTTTCCTCATTTTCTCCATCATCGTCATTGTTTTTTTTATCTTTTTTTTCTTTTTCTTTATGAATAGAACACCAAAATAGCCGCGCAAATTAAAAGAAGAGTCTTCCTTGTCTCTTATCATCTTCCATTTCCGTTTGAATTTTAAGTATTTTTTAAGTTTTAAAGGGTTCTTATTATGCGGGCCCAGTCAATTTATATGTTATATTATTTTGATTTATGCCCGGTTGAACATGTAACCGTGGTCTTAAGCCGCATTATGCGGGTTGTTAAGATGGGTACGTACGCAATCCCCAGTAATCTTGATGGAATAAAAGCTCCCTTTGTCCAAGGCACCGAGGGAGAAATTTAAATATCAAATGCATGCCACATAAAAATTATACGACCTGACGATAGTCGTTTGCATAAGAAATATCATAGTTTTATGAAACTAATGTTCCCAGCTGCATTTAATATCTACATTTTTTGTTGTGCCGTTTCTTGGATAAATATACCGCATTAAGATTTCCTTCCAGTTGAAAAAGCTAAAGCAGTAACAATAACCGCGTTGTTATTCATCATTTTCGGGTTTAATTTTAAGAATATCTTAAACGCTTAGGTAAGTTTCTTGTCGATGTTTAACTTTTTAAATGAAATTTTTATATCAAAATTATGCCCATTTATCATCATGATTCGTGGCCTGGATAAGCAAGTAAGGCATTTTCCGTCAGCGCTTGTGAAAATTTAATCTCGCTTTATTTTTACCTCGTGCCTAACAGAACTTATTTATTAGCCCGACACTTATTTAAAATGCTAATAAGTTGTATAAATATAACCTTCCATATCTTGAACTTAACATAGTACATATATGGGAAGTCTATTTATAATTTTAAAATATGTCACACAACCGCATATATGCATGCTATTTAAAAAGCTGTACATTTCGTTTCAAAAGTTTTATTAGATTTATTACGTAATATTACATAGTTTTATTTATCTTTGGAGTAATTCCCATTACATGTCTCCAACGCCTAAGAATAAAATACATGAAATGTCTGTTCAAATACGGCCAGGCTTTAAATCATTCAACAATGATAAGCCAGACATTATTTCATCTTCTTTTGGAACAAAAGTTAAATTAAATTTGTCAGACTATAAATACCCTATATGTCACTTCTGATAAAAATTTAGCTTTTATCTGAGAAACGGGGTTATTTCAAAATTGTTCCGGATCAAAAGTTCTAATCATTCTATTCGATATAAAAATAGTAATTAGATTTGTTCGAAGGTTAGTTAAATCGAAATGAATTATTGTATTAATTTAAATAAAAATTTAGTTTTTTTCTATGATAAAATCAATGTTTATTCATTATGGACATTAATGTAATTTATTTCTACTTGCTCTAATTTTTAATGGTGACAATAAAATATACCTCGCGACTACAGGACTTCAGGAAGTGTTTGCTGCAAAAAACTGTCGTAATAATATTGTTGGCCAGTGAAATTTTAGTTTGTTGTACTAATTTTTTTAATTTTATTATTGTCCTTACAAATACAATTTGAAACATAATTTAAGCTTGTTTGTTACAACTGAATCTTATAAAAATTGTACACCAATATTCATGATTCCTGCATGATTTATAGTATTCGATTTTCGTTCAAGTTTGCTAGGAAGAATAAATATAATCTACTTGATTAATGATGATCTGATAAGTTATCTACTACATGTAATTTCATTACTTGTTTTATGTTAGACATCACGGGATAATAATACTGACATTTAGTCATTCAACATTATTACCTATTAGTACAGTTAAACTTAATAACATAAAAGATAAAAAATAAAATACAAAAAGGAATCCAATATAACAAATTTTATTATGTAAAATTACTAAATCTAAGGGATAACAAAATTGTCATTAGTTTCACATTGATCGATAGATCGACTAACTACTCGAATCAACTGTTTAAATGCGGTAAATAAATGCTTTAGTTAGATTGCTGCTTGTTTAATTTCCAAATTAATATGCCTTAGTTTCAGATTTTCTTAGATTTCCAAATAACATATACTTAATTTAACTTTGACTTACCATCACCTTTACCCAGTTTTAATAAATTAATTGAGTGTGGCTGCTCAATCGAGGTAATAACGCATGAATTAATTTATAACTTATGCACGGTACAGGTCAGGTTTTTACTACTTTTGATATTCTCAAGCCTTATTCACTGCTCCTGGGCCACATAAATGAAGTTCCATGTTGTTTGACTTTCTGAAACGTAAGAAAAACGCCTTTTGCTTCAATAATTACTTGTTCATAATATTATTTTTGTTCTTCGTGTTTCTCTTTCTTTTCCTCCATTTATTAAGCTACATTGATCATTTCGTTGTCTGCTCCTCTATTTTGGGAGGGTTGTGGTATCTTCCGGCGGCCTTTCTTCGGCATGGACTTTTCCCGGCACTGATCTCTCTCTGCATGTATATCTCCCGGCACGGATATTTCTCGGTATACACGTAAAATTGAATTTTTGGCAATGCTTAGCCCACAATATCATGTAGTAACACAATATTGAGCTGGTTATAACTAGTCGTCAGTGAGAGAGTCAAATATATAAAATAAATTACAATATAGTACATACGGTTTTAGAAGTTTTTGATTTTAATTTTAACCTCTAACCTAACTTCTAAAGTAATCTTTAACCGAACATCTAACAAACTCTGTCGCTGATGACTGGTTATAACCAGCGCAATACTATGTTACTACATGATATTGTGGACTAAGCATAGTCGAAACCCCAATTCTACGTGTATGCCGGGAGAGATCCGTGCCGGGAGAAATCCACGCCGGGAGAGATCCGTGCCGGGATACCTCCGTGCCGGAATACTTCCGTGCCGGAAGTCATCAGTGCCGGGAAAAGTCCATGCCGAGAAAATTCCGTACAGGGAAGAGTCCATGCCGGGAAAAAGTCACCGGGAGCTGCCCGGTTCCCATTTTAGGATAGTGAGCGCATTTGATTATTATCTTCTATCTAATCTGATTACACTGATAAACAAAGATTTTGTTATAGGAACAATTTTGGCCGATTCTTACGTAATTTTGCCTACTAAATCCGAATATGTCCTCAGAATTTGTCCAGCATCCATTTTCTTGTAATTGTTGGTTTTTACCCCATTTCTAATTTGCCGTTTTAAACCACAACACTTCTTTCATAATGAATTTTGATTCATCCAATAACGAATTAGTTTAGATAAATCTGTTTTCGAGGGTTAACCGGACTCAAGCCTCAAGAAAAAAAAATAACCTGGCTCTTCAAAAATGTTATGAATTGTATCTGCTGTTTCACATGTGTTTCCTAGCTTACAAGCTGGTTGAATGGAAAATCTCGTCATGTGCCGTTTGCAGTTCCAATGATATGGAGAGAGCCAAAGGACCATTCTTCAGACTGTTATTTTTCTACAACTAAATAGCTGGCATATCGAATAAGTCGAGAAGTAAAGTAAAATATCTAAACCTCCCTTCAGCTACAAGACCTGTGCGGCACAATACTATGAACCTTCCTATACCATCCCCACCATATTCATGGACTCTGGATCCTGAGGAGGTCCCACTAGACGATTTCGAGGGAAAAGAAAACGGAAACGGACCCTTTCTTTGTTGTCATGCCCGAGGAGCTTCATAATATAAGCCAGTTCGATTTGAATGATTTAGTCCGTGATTTGAATTTGTCAAGAAATCAAGCAGTACTCTTAGCTTTAAGACTCAAAAGATGGAATCTATTAAACAGAGCGACAAGAATATGCAGCAAGAACTGCAGCATTTATTTTGAGTCAGCATCACAATCCAAAAGAGCGAAGGCTTTATGGACTCCTCGAAAACGAGCCTTAAAGCTGTTCTCCTTCATAACGGAAATGAAAATCCTTCTATTCTCATTGCTCATGCTGTTCACATGAAGGAGCCTTATGAAAGCACGAAGCTACTACTGGATAAAATAGGGTACCAGAGATTTCAATGGCAAATTTGTACAAATTTAGAAGTTCTAGCTCTAGTACTGGATTTACAGTTGGGATACTCGAAATTTTGCTGTTTTTTGTGTGAATGGGGTAGTAGGGGCAGAAAAAATATTAAGAAGCAATGGGTAGAAAAAAGTAAAGAAAGAATTAAGAATATCATTTGTGAACCTCTCATTAACTCAGAAACAATTTTCTGCCACCTCATCACATCAAGTTGGCATTGGTGAAAAACATCATAAAGGCGATGAACAAAGATGGTGAAGGTTTCCTTTATTTAAAAAACAAATTCCCCAGAATAAGCGAAGCTAAAATAAAAGAGAAAATACCGTAGATAAAAGAGAGAGTTACCTACTTGGCAGTCCTTAAAAATTGTGATGACAAACTTCCCCGTGAACACAAAAGCTGAAAACTGTAAACATCCAGTTGATGAATCTGAATATAGGCAAGATTAAATGGTTGTGAAGTCAGTTTGTTGTTTTCTGAAAGTCCTGACTTGGTTGCCATTACAGTTTAATTTGGCCATTCAATTAAATTTTTGGCTAACTTCCTCAAGATAAGTTTGTGACTTACCATACGATCCAACAGCACACTGAAGAATGAACACCGATATTGTCAGAGCAAAAATGATGAACCTAGTGTGAAAGTTACTTGACACATGTAGACGAATGACCAATATTTGATAAGACCATCCATGGGTGTTTTAGCCATATGATGTGTTTGTTTTCAGGTTTCATTTATGAGGATTACCTTTTTCATAAATTAAAGATTTAATATAGAATATAGAAAACAAGAAACTTGGTTTGCAAAAAGCATGCAAACATTACTATCAGAAACTAAATAAATTAAATGGTAACAAGAAGAATCTGCATTTGTTTTTGATTTTCGTTGTTTGCATCATAGTCGGAAATAATTCTGACTAAAATTTTTTTTCATATAGTGATGTTTTGGGGTGTAATTACGAATCCTTGAAGTTTTCCCATTCTAACGAGGTGGGCGTCTTATCCTCCGAAGCGAGGAAAGGGACAGATATCAATTTTTCGGCTTGTTATCAGCAAGATAAGTATATGCAAAATTGAACATAGATACATTTTTTACAGAAAAGGTTCTACACATATTTTTCGTTACATCCGTCTAAAGTTGAGTTAATTTAGCGCCTTCCAAATTTTCCAATTAACCCAGCTAACTAATTAGGGGAAAACTGAGATCCGTCATATGTGTAGATCACATTGGCAGGGGTATTCGCCAAAAAAATCTGCAAGTCGTTACAAATAAATGGTTAATGTGGTTCAAGCTATTAACACTTTACGTTACCGAAAAAACAAACACAAACAAAAAGGCGTTTTCGTTATCTAAATAGGACGTCATTAATAGTTCAAATTATCCTTTAAATCACACTTTAGCAGTGATAAAATAAACACAACTTTTTAATTTATTTACTTGAAGTTCATTTAAAAGTTAACGACAGAAATGTAGTATACAAACAGAATATTGACACAGTCGTTGCGATAAATTTTTGCTACTGAAGTTTAAAAGAGAATGTGAGGAAGATGTACTTATCGTTCTATTATTACGTTGATAGGAAATATCTATGTTTAATTTAAAGCAATACGTATGGTAGTCAATCGTAATCGATAGTAATGTTTATTTTTAGTTGTATTCCAATGAATAATAAATACTTAGTAACAGTACAAGTTGTACTTGTTGCAGTCACAACTAATAAGCTGACGTAATGTTCTTTGTGTTCCAACTGTACTAAATATGTTAATTTTAATTCTTGTTTCGGTTTTACTGATATTTTACTGGTATGTTTTACATGTCAAATGTAATGCGTTTCCCAGAACATGTTATCAAAAAAATTTTTCAAGATGAATGAATCTGAAATCACTCAAGTGTCAATAGATGTTTGTCAACCAATATTGAATAAGTGTCAATTATTGTTTTGTGAAGACAAAGATAAACTATTCTTAGCTGGTACACCTTTATTTCCAAACAAGTTAAACAATGTTTGGGCAAATTCTGTATATCGGTATCAAACGAAAGCTATCATAAATGAATATCTTCTCATTTTTCAATCTTTCAATTTTTAATTTCATTAATAATCGAATCCGAAGTGGAACATTTCTTAAAATTTTATATTACTTTGTATTGTATTAAAATGCGGGTTTGCGCAGAACTTTTAAATTGTTTCTGAATGGTTACTGCAGAGCGTCACCTTGCCCTGCCCCTTTGCTTGTTTGTATCAGCCGCTACTAATATTACCTAATAAGGATGACAAGCTTTAAGTTTGCCTGCAGCTAGCGACATAATTATTATTAGGTTTTGGTAGTGCAAGGTTTGTAATATTATTTGCACCTCGTCTTGCATTTTACATTTCTTATCTGACAAAAGTAAAAGAATGATGATGGAATACTTAATAAAAGTGTACTTTATGTTCCTTCAAAACATGAATAAATGGAAATTCTGCAAGTTTTCTCATGATTTTTAATAGTAGATAGATGTATACTTCAATAATTCAATTTGTGTTTCACTATTTTATTTTTAAAACGGAAATATATTTTAAAATTGAAAATACTTTTTGGTATTTTTAGTGTGAAGTGTTCTAAAGCTTAAAATATTTTTGCTCATGCATTGCATTTATGAGTACAAATGAACAGCTAACTGTTGGTACGTCGATTAAAATTTGTACCTACGTATTAAAAGGTTACTGAAATTTCTTTATCGGATAACAAAAAGGCGAATCGGAAGTACTTGCAAATTACACACGTAATTGACGTTTCAGTTGGAAATAGCCGTATAAAACTATAATGACAGGTCGTAAATCCAATAGGCGAGGAAGCGCCAGCGTTCATCACGAACACGAAAGAATACCAAGTACATATAGGACGAGGTACGCCCTACATTTGTCAATATTTGATATCTCGCATGACGGAGATTGTGCATCAAAATACACTTCAGGTATATATTTGATTTATACAAACGCCCAATCATTCTCCCCACCCGGTCCAGGAATTGATTTATACGCTCTAGAAAACCGATGGCTCTATCCAACATGATCCTTCGGCGAATGCGTACAAGATTTGGAAAGCATTTACATGTTCCTCCAGTACGAGGACTTCTAAAAGGCTTTTGAATACAGTAACAAGTACGTGCTATTAGTGAATGTAAACAGAAAGGTTTAACTTGTCAGGTAAGTTCAATACTCTGACGTAAGCTTGAACACCTGAAACAGCTTCCTTAGACGTTCTAACAGTGTTTACAAAACTTGTTTATATAAATGGGCCAGCGGTATTTGCTTCGTCATAACAATCGAGCTTTTTCACCTAAGAACTAATAAATAATGTATAATCCTCGCTTCTTAATGTACACGTCTGGAAATTTAAAAGACAAGATGTAACTTCAGAAACGAAGTTCTTCCGATCAGCTAATGGTTTTAAATTCAATTTTTCAGGTTGTTTCCTCTTGACCTGGTTTAAAAAAATCTAAAGCAGTTTCTCTGTGGAGGATGCATTGTTTGAGTTTCACGAATTTCGAATATTCATTCCACAGGCATTTGGTGCGCTCAAAATTATTTACTTCCTCATTTCGTGGGTATTTTCTAGAATCAACATAACATCTGCAACATATTTTATTACAA
Source organism: Ignelater luminosus (assembly GCA_011009095.1). Classification (NCBI taxonomy): domain Eukaryota; kingdom Metazoa; phylum Arthropoda; class Insecta; order Coleoptera; family Elateridae; genus Ignelater; species Ignelater luminosus. The sequence goes on from VTPC01090984.1 coordinate 77,219, forward strand.
ATATCCATTTGGCAGAAAAACAAATTGAATCCTAGATCTCTCTGCTTATATGCAAAGGAATTTCATTTTGGTAAGAGACGAGAGGTCTGGAACAGAACATACTTCACATATTCAATTTTGAATGTCTTGTCTAGTAAATTACTTCTGAATCCATCGCAAAATTAATATATAGGGAAAAGATGTGTAGTTTGTGGTTTTATGCTTTATGTCGTGTCTCCACAAATAAAGTGAAAAGTTTGTTAGATGGCTTTTTTGTTACATTCCAAGAATTTAGGAACAATTTTTTCTCGTGCATTTTAAATATATCATCTTTTTCTTCTTTTCTCTCTTTTTTGCGGCGCATATTTTATATAAAACTTGAAATGTATCAAGAACTGTCTTGATGATACAGTGACCATAAATAGAACTACAAAATAATAAAAAATTACTTTTTGTAAAATAAAATTTTTACTAAAATAAATATTGCTACTTGTGTTTTTAAAGATAGGTGTCTGTTATTAGAAAATACTAAAACGATCTTCCCTTAAAGAACTTGGAAATTGTTATAGACGGGAATGACTTGCTCGGTATTGGTTTTTGAGACTAGACGTTATTAACTTTTGAAACTGTCCATCTATTTTTATCAGGACTAAAAAGAAACTCATTTTATCGAAAATCGACAGACTTGTGAAAATATAACATAAGAGTTACGCAGTCCCTCTTAATCTAAGACAGAATAATTTATTGAATTGAATTTATTAATTGCAAAGATCAAAATTACGTATTCATTGGCCACGGAGCAAAAAGAAAGTGGAAAAAGTTGTTATTAAGAAAGCCCTTGTTCGACATAGATTTATTTCGAGATAGTTGCTATAATTGTCTGTTTCTTATTGAGTTTTTTCTCTTAAGTATTTGATGGTTTCTATATTGTAATTTAATCTTCTTCATCATGACCGAAAATTTTTTGACCTACAATCAGTTTTGATAGTTGTGCAATAACATTTGGATAGTTGTTTGGGGTTTTGGCATAGCAGAGTTTTGGGAAGATCCCTACAGAGGTTTAGAACATACAATGAAATGCTCCCTTAATGAATAATGATTATTGGATGCAAAAAATCATTTCCTAGTTTAGAACTGATGAAGTTTCTGAATTTTGCCTAGGTACCTCTTTTGGATTTCAACCTTTTATCAAGCAGTGTCGCATGCGGAATTACATTGATGCTTTTATTGATTTTCTTGTTGCAACTACTCGAAGAGTTGTAGTATTTGCAATTTAGAAGCAAAGCTCGGATGTATTGTATTAGTGCCTACCTCTCATCACTTTTTTGGTTTGGGTTCTTTTGGCCAAACGATGATGGATGTTAAAAAGTCAAATATTGTTTCAGCATCAGGATGTTTGCCCCATCGGGTCCGCTTTTTGACTGCAACCAGTTGAATGATTTTTGTAATTAATGTAAGTAAGCATACCATGGGGAGTCAAAATTGAAACTTAGATCAAGATATTGCGACGCGTATGTGACGTCACAACTATGGAAGAACCGTAGCATTTTGTCGGTCGATTGTTATTTACTTTGTTGCGTTATTTTCGGTTATTATAAAAGTTGAATTTTTTAAATAATTTATCTTTTGTGGAAAATTAAAATTTTATTTGTTAGCTGCAGTATACAAAATTAATGTAGGAATCAGTTTAACTTGCCTCTTCAGACGCACGTCTTTGCAGCCAAACTTAAATTTGTCCATGTGAAATCCATGTTCGATGACTTGCAAAGACCAAGTCTTTATTCACAGCCCAATGATCTAGTTAAATGAGTTTCTCAGATTTTGATCTTTTTGTCACTGAGATATCTAGTGATCATGCACTTGATCAGATCCAGAAAACGCGTAGCGCTCAAAAGCAAGATTGTTTGGCTTTTTGACTTACTAGCTCTGTATTTGGAAACAAAGGAATTTTGAAAATCGGCTAACAGTAAATGACAAAAGTTTGACGTGCGCTTTCTTGTTTTGCAAATACTAAAATGCTTCTCACAGAGGAAAATACAAATAATCGATATATAGTCGAACTTCAATAAGCCGAACTTCGATAACTCGAATTTTTGATAACTCGAATCAAATTGGTTGGATATAGCGTCAAGAGTGAAAATTATGTGTAATTGTAACTTGACAACTCGAATATCTTGATAACTCGACAGAATATTTGGCGCCACCTTCGATAAGTCGAGTTTCTGGGGGAATCCCCTAACTACTTGTGTTTTTAACTGCTCGTTTTATAGCATGCGATGCAGGGATTTGGGTTTCTGCGCTACTTAAGTTCATGTGTATGCTTTCTTAGTTGTTACTAAGTGGAATCAAATACTGTGCCTATTTGTTTTATCACGTTATATTTGTTGCAGTTGATATGTTAAAACGTACATACTTTAAAGACTTCTTATCTATTGATGGAAAACATAGACTTACAAAAGAAGTGGAAAGTTGTTCACGAAAGAAAGATATATTATTAATGCTGTTCCGGCAAGTACAGTCTCTACTATTTTAAAAAATAAGCAAACAATAATTACTGCAATTTAAAAACCAACGTTTGAAAATGTGGACTTAATAATATACCAGAGTGGTTTGATAAGTGTTTAGGCTGACCATGAAGATGGCGCGACAGGTCAAAATGCTTTTATAGTTACGATGGTCTATCCTTCAGATGGCACTGCTGAAAATGTTACCAATATTGGACGCGTAGTTTTTGTTTGACAGTCGTTTGTATCACTCGATATCAGTGATTTGTAAAGAATGAAATCAGTCGAATATCGTTCAGTTATAAAATTCTTGCGTTTGAAGGGTCAAACTCCAACGGAAATAAAAGCCGAGTTAGACGCTGTCTACAGGGAGTCTGCCTCTTCGTTCGCCACCGTAAAAACTGGGTGGTAGAGTTCAAACGTTGCCGTACGAGTGTGTTTGATGAAGAGCGCCCGGGAAGGCCAAAAACAGCAACTGTTAAGGATATCATCGAAAAAGTCCATAAAATCGTGTTAGATGATCGTCGAATGAAAATAAGAAAGATAGCACAGACCGCAGGCATATCAACAAAATGCGTTTTTAAAATATTACATAAAGATTTGCACATGAGGAAGCTGTCCGCGCGGTGAGTGCCGCGCTTGTTGACATTGGATCAAAAATGCGTGCCTATGGACATCTCAAAGAAGCTGTTGGGTCGATTTAAGCGTAATTCAATGAACGTTTTGCGGCGATTTGTAACTGTTAATAAAACATGAGTCCATTATTACACACCAGAGACCAAACAGTGGACTTCAACAAACAAACCTGCTCCGAAGGAGGCGAGACGGTGCCATTGCCAAGGAAAGTAATGGTGACGGTTTTGTGGGATTCATATGTTCATAGACTATTTGCAAAAAGGAAAAACAATAACACGATTATATTATGCTTCATTATTGGACAGGTTGAAGAAAAGAATCCAGTCTGAACGACGTGAAATGCATAGGAAAACAGTTCTCTGTCATCATGACAGTGCGCCGGCTCACACGTCGATGATTGCGATGGCCAAAATTCGTGAACTTGGCTTCGAGTGGGTTCCCCACGTCCCGTATTCTCCAGATCTGGCCCCGAGCTACTATTTTCTTTTTTCAAACATGAAAACATGGCTTGGAGGAAAGAAATTCACGAGCTATGATGAAGTGATAACCGCCGTGAACGCGTATTTTGCAGACTTTCAGATATTTTTGTTTGAAGGTGATCAGAAAGTTGGAGCATCGATGGATGAAATAAATAGACCTAAAAGGGGACTATGTAGAAAAATAAAATTGATTTTGACCAAAAAACACTTCGTTCTATGTTAATCTAAAGACTTATCAACCCACTCTCGTATATTATGTATTTTATTTAATAACCCAAAGTCTTGATAACTCAAACTTTTTTTCTGTGTCAAGTGATGGTTTGAGATATCGAAGTTCGACTGTATTTGCTTTTCAACAAGACTCTGTTGCATATTATGTAAGTAAGTAACATTGGAAATACATGGCGGGATAGAAGACTGGAGTTGAATTTTAACTGAAGAGTTTACCGTAGAAATAGATAAAAAAAAGTTTAGCGACATTATGAAAACCCACGTTTGTTAGTCCCGAAGTATGATTTGCAACTTTACAAGTTTGTAAGTTTCAGACGTACTTTTTGTACGATCAGCGCGGTACCACGGATTAGTTAAAGCAAAGTCGGCGGGCGCAAGAACGGGTAAATAAGACGCATCCAACACCATCCTATCTACCACACGAAGGCACCAAATATCCGAGGACCGAATACTGAAAGAATGTAGAAGCTCGGAAGAAAAGTTAGGTTAGGAGTAAACTGAAAAAATAAAAAAGATGAAGCAGAAAAATTAAAAAAATAGAGGATAATTGAAGATTGTGACTCAAGAGAATTTGATTTAAATGGATGAAGTCAATTATCCTACCAATCTTTAAAGTAGCATCTTTAAAGTAGCAGCAAATGCAGGAATTGTGATGAAGGAATACTTTAAGAACTGAAACAAAAAAATAGAATTTCTAGAAGAACGACAATCTTTTGTTCTATTGATCTGTAGAAGTTTTGCAGATTTGCAAATTCAAGAGTAATCTTGAAACGACAATATTTAAAAAAATTAGAGTCAACAGCAAATAATATTTGAGTGGATAAAATGTAAGAAATAAAGGGAGATAAGAATATTAAATGTAGATATTACTTCCGTTCCCCGGCAATCCAGATACTTGAATTCTATCAAAAAACGTATTACAAATGCAAGTAAAGACCATATAATAAGGAAAAATCCAGGAGTATTAGTTCCAAACAGAAAAGTAGAGAACATCCATTTCGTCTTTATTCGAATAAAGTTAGGTAGATATTTTAAAATTAACGTGGAAAAGTAAAGAAAGAAGAAAAAGCAATAAAAGAATAAGAATACTAAGTTGAAGTGTACTTAGTTTCATGTTAAGAAATCCGACATAATTTATGACAAAATTGCAAATTACATCTCGACATACATAACGAAAATTGCGTTACGTAAAATTTAGAATTAAGCGTTTCTAACGTTTATTACTAGGTTTAAAGGAGATTTCTTGATGAGAATATCAAGGGGGATATTTTATTTTATCCAATCCACTGATTGGTTACATGGGATGCAATTCCTTCCTAGATGAAACTGCAAAGGATGAAATATCGCCGGGCTTTTTTTGATGAATCTGCAAGCTTTTGTACTGATTATTGGGAACTGGGCTACAAAAGGACATAGAAACTTAAGCTATTGGATAGATTTGTACAATATTGCAAGGTATTTATCAATGAAAATTTCTGCGACAGAATTAAATGAACCGGAATTTTGATATATTTCACTTTTTTCTTTTTTTTGTAATCCAAATATTTACTGCAGTATCAAGAAATACCGACAACACATTTCGGATATTTATTTTACGTCTGCGGCTTGATGGGTATGCAAATCAAAATGGAATTTAAATCATAATAATGATCTGCGTCTGTGCAATACATATACAAAACAAAACAAATCGAATTGGATTTCAGATATATTCTGAAATAATACGCAGTTATGTCACATAATACGTTTTTTTATTGCGATATAGATGGGTATATTTTGTATTCAAATTCATATTTGAGGGAAAGCACCAGCAGGAGATACACGTATTCGTTAGGATTGCTCGTAGTAAATATAACTCACACACCTTTATATCATTTGATATGTAGTATACGAGTATTGCTCGGCTATTATTATTACATTACTGAAAGCGATTTCTTTTAAAAAACCGTATCTCTACAAATCTTAATGACAGCCACGGTCACGGTAAATCAAAATTGACCTACTTTTTCTCGACCATGGAGGATAATGGAACGGAAATTTGAAAAGCAAAAACACTAAAATCTTCTCGTAGAGAGGGAAATTTAACCAAAAAACAGCAAGATAACTTGGTACATCGCAATCGAAATATTTATGTACGAAGCTTTTGATGTTTAATTTTGTAATTCGGCTTGAAATACGTAGTTAAATATAACGTCGAATTCTTCTGAGCTTTTTTTAAATTGCGTAACCAAATCTGGATTATTCATTGAATCTTTTTATCTTTCGGTAAAAAAATACCGGTTCAGTTAATATACGTACGTTTTTCGTGTATTCAGTTTGCTTTTCGAATAACATAACAAGATCCAAATTAGCATTTAGGTAATTTAGTCGGATATATTTCTGTTCTCATTGAACCTTTTTTTTTTTATTAAAAGTTGCAAGTCTTTCTGACAGTAAATTCTGTATCTGAATGTGAATCCAAGGTTGCAAAGAAAAAATGAAAACAGATTTCTTTTGATGTTTTAGGCCAGTAAAAAATAATTGTTCACAAGGATCAAATATTTAAAATTGTGTTTAATAGTTTTGATAATTTATCAATTTAAAAAGTTTAAAAAATGGCGGAAATTTATTTATTAATTTTCCCTATTACAAAAGAAAAAAAAAACGTTCTGATTGTTGTTTGATTTCAATAGAAACTGATATATCGAAATTCATCTGAATAGTATTACAGTTTAGTTAGTCCAATTAGTTGTGTATTATTTATATCATTTTGCAACTTTTTCTGGGATGCAATAAAAGAGGTATACCACCATGAAGTGCAATATTTTCAATGGCTTTGGTTGTCAATTAGTACAACGTATACGGGGTGTCTGTTATTTTGTTTCTTTAGAATAAATAAATAAATAAGGTAAATTAATTAGTTAATGGATTCTCAATAGAATTATACAAATGGTTTTACTCGTTAGTTGTTTTATTTTTTCAGTTATACATTGTGTTTTTGAAACGGATTACTTTCAGAGGTTTCGAATAAATAATGTAAATGATACCTTTTCTGTTTATAATAAAAATGGAAATGTTGCCTAACATATTATATCTTACATTACTAAGCAAATAAATAACTGCTCATTACGTACTGGATTTAATATAAAAAAAAACAGAATTTCTTTTGATAATTACGTAATTGAACAAACTATCTACCTCCACTTGAATACCCGATTATGCTATTAGGTTAATAGCAGCCATTAACTTCTGATGGATAATTAAGTTTCGATATAGAACTAACTACCATTAATCCATTTGTAAAGTTTTTTTCAGGTTTCCCAATAACATTCAATTTGAGCCTTATTCCGAGAATCATTTACAATTTTTAGTTGATTATCCTGATTGATGATACTTGAGACTCTCTAAAAGAGCCCGTATAAGAGCATACATACATCACATGCTGTTAAAAATGATATGCTATGCACTGCGCTTGTCGCATGTAACGATGACTTAGCTAAAGGTAGCACGCGCCCTCACGTGATTACACCCCATTACCGTCACACCTGGCGCTCCACGGCATCGCATTCCACCCCCCACATAACGACTTTTCTAGACCTGGCCTGTAATAAAGAGACGACGTATGGCGTGTGTACTTTACTACAAGCATTATTAATTCATTGACACCTTGATTGTGCTAGGCAACTCCGCAGAATGTTTAACAGAGCGTAGGAGATGACCTGCAACTATTACTGTGGTGCGGTTTACCTTTATTTAGGTGCTTGCTCTTTCTCGAATATAAGGGTGGGTGTAAGGAATAACATTATTTTGGCTCTGCCGTGTTTCGTCATTTTAAAATGCTATAAATTGTGCTTCTATATAAATAATATTTGAGTATTTAATAAGTAAACAGACTGACATTTTGTTAATTTATCTAGTCATTGATTTTCTATTAATCATTTTAAACTTTAATTTGACTGAATGAAACGACGCTTAATCAGATAACGGGAATTTAGAACTGTATTTAAAATCCAATTTATTTAGCTAATCGAATACGAAAGATATTTTGATAGTCATATGCAACGTGGGGATAAACGCTCGTTTGTCATCGTGTCTGCCCAACTGCACTTTTTGGTTGTTCGCAATAAAAAAAGCATCAACACAATATTCGAATTTTATTGCCAAAATATTTCAACTTTTAATAACTTTTTCTGAATACAGAATGTAACAGATAAGGTGTTCCAAGCGGATTTCTTTTTCGTTTTTTGTTCCGTTTTCGGTTTCAGTGACTCATCTGGTATACTTTAAAAAATATGAAAAATCCAATATTGCTTCGTCAATTTCGCAGTATGAAGTTTTTCTTTGTGTAACTGTAAGGATTTACCTTTTAATATCTTCATTTCTTGTTTCAGGTAAGTTTCCAATGTATTATTCAGTTTGTTTTGATGTTAAGTTTTGCTAATTCCTAATTTTGGTTTTGGTGTCTTCTGTATACTGTATGTCCAAGATAAGGATGCACAGCATTGGGATCTTGGGAACGGTAAGAGATACAGCATCGGTTAAATGGGATGAATGTTGGCTATTTATAGGACCTTTTTGTTGGCGTTTGCAAAATCTAGATATCTTGGATAGTTTCAGAGATATTTAAAAAAAAGTAAATTTCCCGATTTTCGTTATTATTTTTTCTTTCCTTTATTTGAAGAGATATCGGAAAACTAAAACCACTTTTTGTTCTCTATTAAAATACGCCAACAAGATTCCTGTACAACGTTTCGGTTTCGAGTAACCACCATCAACCTCATTTTTTTAAATATGCAGAAAAACAATTCAAAATTGTTTTGAATAGCTCTTGTTGTCACGATTCTAATGATATAAACATGATAGGGTTATTTTGGTTTTGATTTTTTTGTGTTGAATGCTGCCGTGACCAACTGTAATAATTGCTATTCATCTTCAAAATTTTGGTTGAGCACATAATTCTTGACATAACCCCAGAGGAAAGAAATCTAACGGTGTTAGATCAGGTGATCTGCAGGGTACTGCAGAATGCATTAATTTATAGCATAAGAAATCAAAATAACACTATCATGTTTACATCATTAGACTCGTGACAACAAGAGCTATTCAAAACAATTTCTAATTGTTTTCTGTCTATTTAAAAAAATGTGATGATGGTTACTCGAAACCGAAACGTTGTACAGGAATTTTGTTAGCGTATTTTAATAGTGAACAAAAAGTGGCAATAGAAAAGTGGTTTTAGTTTTCCGATATCTCTTCAAATAAAGGAAAGAAAAAATAATAAAGAAAATCGAGAAATCTATTTTTTTTAAATACCTTTGAAACTATGCAAGATATCTAAATTTTGCAAACGCCAACAAAAAGGTCCTATAAATAGTCAACTTTCATCCCATTTAACCAATCCTGTATTTCTGACCGTTTTCAAGATCCCCATGCTGTGCATCTTTATCTTGGACACATTGTATTTGCTTCCCATTTCCGTTTGTTAAAAAGCTCTCTAATTATCTGGCTGATGACTTGAATTTCAAAAATTTAAATTTTGTAATCAGAACTGGAATTAGGAAATCTCAAGAACGGCAGTGTTGTTCATCTCTAAAAAAATGATAAACAAGAAATATTTCATAACAACTAAAATATTTACCGGATCTATTGTCTGGCAAGTCAATAAGCAGCGCGCTTTACTATTACGTGTTGACATTATCAACAAGTTTATATATTCTCGCATGCGTTGAATATTGTTAAAACATGACAAAATGAAAGAACTTGATGCACTCGCGGGTTCGGTTTTATTATGAGAAATGATAACTTGTATGAAAACGTAATTATTTGCTTTTCTATACCTAAAATAAATTTCAATTAAAGAAATAGCATGACAGGGTGGCCGGGTTATGTCACAGAAGGAACAAGACGTAAACGCAGGTTTGGAAGAAGTTGATAGATGGACAGGTTTTAAGAGTGGACAGAGACCCATACGATGCTAAACAAAAACTAGAAATAATGGTTTACCGATTGGTAGTAGAAAGAGATGAAGATTACAAAACACTAGAAGTAAAAATACTACAACTAATGGAGAAAATGGAAATAAATATAGATATCAGGAGGGAAGTAGACTGTGCAAAAACAATAGAGAGTCTAAAGACATTATAATAGATCCGTTTTAATTTGCCTGGTGTAGTTTAATAAAAAAAAAACTGAAAATAGTATCATATGGGAAGAAAGAAGTTTTGCATACTAAAAGTATGCAAGGAAAATGGATTAAAAGTCTATTATAAAGAAGAATAAACTCAATGTACACGGTGGAAATTATACAGTGAAAAATGTAAGAAACGAGAAAAAAACGAAGTCGTGCACCAAGTAGAATAAGGGCGGGAAAAATGCTCTTCAGACGGGGACAAGGAAGCAGGGTAAAAAACGTAAAAGAAATTAAAGCGCAAAAACAAGATAACAACCAACAGGATTCTAAAACTGCCATGTATCATATTTAATTAGAAGGGTTTTCTCCAACAGGAACCAAAAGCAGGGAGTTCTGCAACTACCAAAAAGAAAATGGCTTTTAATCAATCATGAAACGATACCACTAAGTACCGTTGACGAACCGGGGGTAATCCCATCCAAGATAAAGAGATGATTATGTATAACAAAGATGACCTTAACGCCTACACACAAATCATGATACCAGGTCAATAGGTTCAAGAAAGAAAGTTGCAAAAAGAGAACTGGAATTAAAAATATTTGTACCCAGGTGTAACATTGGCATCCGAAGAAAAATATAAAGAGCTGGTAAAAGCGACAGATGAAATTGAATTTTGAATATCCTCTCTCATATTGATTAAACCAAAGTAGTAAATGGGGTAGGTTTTTGAGTAAGAGACTGCTAGAAAAAGCTAATACAAGAATTTGTAGGGTACTTCTATAGATCAACACTGTTACTCAAGATACAGAAATTGTACACTTGCGAAATTCGAATTTATTCCCTACGATCACTTTCACTGAAACAATAGAGAAGAAAGCCGGTAATGGACGACCTCAATATTCAAAGAAGTCAACCGACTAAAGCAAGAATTGATATTATGGGTATATATGGTATGGAAAAAGGTTATACAGGAACTGAACACTGGTTGAGTTTGCTCGTGAGCATACATTTCTCAGAAGAGGAAAGGTCAAAGATGAACCTGGATTTTCCTTAACCATTAATACAAAAATGAAATTGATTATATCCCAATTAACGAAGGTGATATAGTGACTAGTATCTA
>VTPC01090984.1:103327-133213 GCA_011009095.1 Ignelater luminosus
TTAAAACACTGCTTTGTTTTAGTAAAACTCATTAAAACGAAAAGTTATATGGTTAGTTTAAACTCTTCACTCATTAATACCACTAAAAACACTTAGAACATACATTTAGTAACAGTGTGTTAGGTGTTTTGTGTACTTTGCCTTAATGAAGTTTTTTTTCCTATAAAACACGAGTTTACTAATTTAAGTGGGTGCGATGTTCAAAACTTTTTTAGGGATCACTTATGCTTATTAAAAATAAAAAATAGTTAACGTTTCTGTTTTCTTTTATCCCTCCCCTTTTTATCTAATTTATCTTGTTTCAATTTAAGAGATCTGGAATTTAATTATATCGTCATTCTAAACAATTCCAATTTAAATTAGCGGTTTCCTCTTTTCATGTTCGTCATTTCGAGCAGTGCAACAGCAACACAAAGTGGGTTCTACGCTACACGTTTCTGTTTTGTACTAATGTAAGTGCATATATCCTTTGTTTGTGGCTAGCAGCGTCAACACAGTGTAAAGATTCCGGATATGCTTAGTGCTGAAAAGCTCTTTCCTTGTCGGATACTGAACCATTGTCTCACGTTAACGGTAGATGCTTTCAAGGCACACACTATATCATATTTCAACGTTGGATGCGATGTAGTGTTCTTTTTGCACCACCTGTTGGGACAGTTTATTTCGTGAAAGTTATAAGTACTGAACCTTAAAAATGAGTGAAAAATCCACAGGATACCTACCTACGAATATTATGTATTTATTTTGTTCTTTTTCTTAGTCGTAAAGAAAAAACCATGAATGTAACATAATCTTGATACGAGTAAATTTTAGTTAAACCTAAGCAGAAATCAAAATTCGATGAGCTTGGTGGTCGGTCGATTGGCTTCGCGACGCCTTCCTAAGGGAAATAACATGATGGTCCTGCAGAAGCATTGAAATAAAGCCCAGCTGGGAATCGCACAACATTCATTATAATCGACAACGGGCACGCTAACATTGATCTTATCATTACTATTGCGGTTACGTTTCGCAAAAGGAAACTTTAAATTAAAATCGAATCTGAACCCCCTTGAACTTTTGTTTATAACTACTTTCTAGAATTATCTGATCTCTAAGGTTTCTGCCTTTGTTTACCGTTAAATCTTAGTAAATTATTCAAAATTGCTTTACGGAACAGTAAATTCCTTCAAATTAATTATTACACTTTGCTTCGTGATGATTCATAGAAATTTGAGAAAAATGTGGAGAGGATTTTGTTGTCAAAGACATTTAATGTATTTTAGTTAACTTCGTCGGCAGAATTAGCAGAATTAATCAACACTCTCTTAGAATATTATTACGATTCTGTTGAATTTCAATCAGTTATTTTCAATTTTCGTATTTACCAAGTTAGATAAATTCATTATTTTGGGAAATTACCGATTGATACATTAATAAACACTGAGACACCGAAGTTTTTAATCTTCAATGGGTATTTTTCTTCTTCTAGACATATCTAGCATGGCATATTGTGATTGAAGCCATGTTTCACTTTTTACAATTATCTCATTTGCAGAGTTGCAAATAATATAAATAATATATATGAGACACCAACGACGTTCATGGAAACAAAAGATAATTTGATTAATAAAGGATATAAAACACAAAGCAAATAGTCACTGTATTATTTAATTCTTTAATTGAAACAAAATGACTTACGTTTATAAACCGTTGAACTCGACTGGCATTGTTCAATTTTTTATTCATTCAATAGCTTTTATTACCGTATGCAACGAACTGACAATCGAGCAATTTCGTATCAGGTAATTGGAAAATGTCTGGGGATTTCCATTGCAAATGTTTTAAGTAATTCTTATAAACGATTGACGATAAACCAAAAGAAAACTAGGTTCAAGTTGCAAATGGACAGAAAAGAATGTAATAGGAGCTTTTAAGCAAAATCCAAACCAGTCAGTGAGAGATGTGGCAGGAAAAGTTGGAACATCTTCATTTTATGTTCAAAAGGTAAAAATACGAAATGAACTGAAGTCTTCAAAGTACAGAAAATCCCAAATAGAAATGGAAAGCTAAATTATGAAGTAAAAGATCATGCAAGAAAACTATACACTAGATTTTTAACAAAATTTGATTCTGTGTTAATGGATGATAAAACCTATGTTAAAACTGACTTTCAAGATCTTCCTGGACAATAGTTCTTTACTTGTATAAACAAGTTTGAAGTTGGAGATAAATGCAAACAAAAGAAAAATGTCAACATTTACTGAAAAGATTTTAGTGTGGTAAACAATCTTGCACATACGGTAAACTTAATGAATGCGTTATCATTAAAAGAACCATCAGCAAAGAAGTTTATTTAAAAGAATGTTGGATAAAGAGGTTGATATCATTTCTTAAGGTTCATAAAATTTGAATTTTCTTTTGGCCTGATTTAGCCACAGTTCATTATGCCAACAACATCACAGAGTGGTACCAAGCAAATGAATATCACTTTTGTGTCTAAGAACAGCAATTCACCCAACTGTCCAGAATTCCGAGCTATCGAGAAATATTGGGCTCAGGTGAAGCAGAAATTACGAAAACGAAAAAATAATATAAAATTGTTGTGATTATGTTCTAAAAGAAGTTAAGGTTTAACTAGTTTTAAGTATAAAAATTATGCATACACTCGTTTTATTTATTCGTTGTGTGACGAGATTTTCTCGTGCACAAGCTTTATCTCCAAATTCAAATATCTTTGTAACGAATAGAAATGTGGAAAAACAGTTAAACCAATATTATGAAAGAGAAAGATGAGATCTTCTTTAAATGGAACGTTTACTTACATACTTACAGTGATAGAATCTTGTACCTAATGGGTTTCTGGTTTGTTACTACACTAACAAAGATAGATCGATAAAAATCAGAAAGAAAAACAAAACTGTCCCTGTGGTGTTATCTTTGTAGCAAAACAGAAACAAATCGGGAAGTTGGTTTTTCATGTTAGTATTTGTTCGTATTCATATTTGTTGTAAAAGTGTCCCATCTTAAAGAAATTTGAATGTTCGAAGATAATACACTGATTTTTTACTTTTTTACGGTTTAATCAACTTTCTATCTTTTGCTGTCTTCTAAATAACGATAACGAAAGCAACCACGGGCTCCTTAATGCAAGTGCAAGGAACTGCCTTTGTACTCACCTGGATGAAAAATATTCCCAGAAATCGAACAATAGAATTTAGGTAAAAGAGCACGCTGAGTATATCTAACCTATCTGTCAGTCTTTTTCCATCATAACTAAATGATGCGACGCGACGGCTACAAATTTAACTCGTGTGTAAACAGGTCCCATATGGTGAGATTCAAGATCTGGTAATGTGTATCCAGTCATGACGTTTGATCTGCTTTCTGTCTTTATCTCATAGCGAACTGCTCAAAATCTTGATAGCATGAATTCCACATGTTCTGTAAGGGATTCTTAGATCAAGAGGTTAAAGTGTAGATGCTTTGTTTTTGAAATTGAGTTCTCAAATAATGAGAAGACTAACTTTCTGTTTAGTATCATTGCAGTCCTTTCATCCAATGGTCTTTGAACCAAATCGGGCCCAAGTACCACTGTACTCTTGAGAGAATTTTGATTCTCTAATGGCCTAGTTCATGCCTGCATAGCTTTTCGCAATCTTGCCTTTGGAACTTCTAAACGAGCTTGTTTTAGTCAAGAAAAGAATAAATTCGGAGTATTAATATTTAGATAAATATTGCAAACTTCCAAAGTTTAGGACCATTTGATTCAAATAATCTTTGACCGAAAGCAGTCCTTTCAGTAGAAATTGTCGTATACACTTTGCTTTCCTTTTGTCTTGTAAATATCTGTTTGATACATTTGATTTTTAAATCATAAAGAGGTGGGAGCTAGATTATAATCCGTGGTCATGAGAATGAGAAATCTAACTATGTACAGGTCATTGAGTCATTTTTTTACTTCGTGATAGGTCACTTTAAGAGCTTGTAGCTTCTACGCATTATGCGCTACGTAAAGTTTCGCACTGTTAACTAAATGTGAAACAGGGCTTTTCGAAAGCGAATCTAAATGCTGCTTGGTTATTGCATATTGTTTTGATTTCTTCTTAGAATCATTAGCCCAAGTCATTAAAAGAGTTTGTCTTGTCTTTGGTAATAAGTTCACAGATTATTGAGTAGAAGTATTCACCAAAAAGCTTACAGGAAGGTGATCTACCTTTTAACTAACAAAGTATTTAGAATTGCTCACACTAAACATTGATTCAAATTCGAAATTTTGATTTTGATTATTTACCAAAGTTGATGTTAGGCAATGAATGAGTAAGAAAACTTGGTTTTCAAGTACAAAATCAACATATGTAATATTTTTGAATATAAGATTTTTGCTATTATTACAAAATAATAATTCTTGCTATATGAATGAAGGACGCTAGATGCTGGACCTAAATACACTGATGGTCAGCTGAAAGCTAAGGATTTTTGGCTATAATTTTACATCGTTTGATGAGGGCTTTGTGACTTGAGTAGTTTTTGAATTATCAGAACTAACATTTTTATTATTTTGTAATTTGCCAATCTGACACACAGATATATGACTTTCGAAAAATGATTTTTGGTTGATTGATGTCTTGACTTTTAAGTCACCGCCAGTGCAACATACCATAGCGCATCGCCATCTCACAGCTGTTGCAAGCAAACTGACGTGCTCAGACGCTTGTAAATGAGATTCCAATACCTACACATGTGTGTTTATTTTTCAGTTTCTGCATTTTCATGTAATAATTAATTAATAGAAATTAATTAATGTCAATCTACATTATCAACTGAAAAAGAATTTTACTTATAACTCTTACAGAGAGGGTTTGCGAGATATATCTTCAGATTGGATTGTGTTTTCGTGGTATCGATAACAAAGCTTTTTATGCTGAACTGTCACATTAGTTTTCAAGTATTTATTCAAAATAACTTTCTGCATTATTCTCATGAATAACACAGCCCACATATTTTTGCAATATTCTATGTAAATAAATTTACTTGAATTTAATGTATCAGTTTACTGCTTAATATGCCGACAGACAATTCAGACTGGTAAGACGTCCGGTTACACTAAACTTCGGGGTCTGTTTCACATTGTTGCAAGTAACTTTGCCATTTCTATTGAGAAGTTATTAGATAGTTTACAATCTAGTTGTCATAAGCTGCAACAATACCTTAATTAGCATCTAATATGGATAGTAAACAAACTTTCTTTATTAATAATTTCTTACACTGGACAAAATTAGAATTTGTAATGTCAGTTATAGTAAACCTTATGAAAAGAAATACCTGTTATTCCTCATACAAAATACATACCCAGGATTATTTAATGAGAATGAGGCTTTTTCCGTCTACAGTAAATAATAATAAAAGATTTGAATATTATGGAAATCCGAACGCATTTTAACGAGATTTGTGAAATCACGTAACGTTAGTAAGTTCTTTCTATGTTCACCTTATGTTTTTGAAATGGAATATAAAAGATGATATTGAAATATGAATTTCTGATGACGGGGAAACGAAAAAAAAAAACTAGAAGATATGACAACGCTGTGTAATTCGTTTTGAATTGCGAAATTCCTGTCGGTAACTGCAAAGAGAAGCTTCAAACGACCGTTGATGATTATTTCATCGCCCTGAACTGAATTTTAATTTGCAACACCTCATTCTCTTCAGCACGAACGCGCTTTTGATCTACGTGCAACACTTTTTAATTTCAATTATAACCAGCATTTTTAAAATGTTTATGGAAGAAGATTGTAGTCCTCGATCCTACCTATGTTTTAACCCTTTTTGTCTGAATAAACATTTTTATTGGTTTTTAATTACGGTAAAATTTACTTTACTTCAATCAACAATACAAATACCTAGATAATTTTTTAGATTTCTTTTTTAAATCTTTTTCTTCTGTATTTATTTTGACGCGAGTCGAAGCGAAAGCAGTTTCGAATACTGCGACTGACTTTTTTTTTGTGAGTTTCGAAACAGTGAGATAGAGGGAAAAGAATTTTAACAATCGATAGCTATTCACTGTACTTTGTCAAATTGTACAATTTCCTAGTCGCAAGGACATCATTCGGTAGGCACATTCCTGGTGGTTGGAATAATTATGCGGCCATCTGAATAATGGCGGATCGCCGATTATCTTAGTAATGAACCTGATGAAAACGGGAGGCGACCATTTGGTATTTGGAATGCCGATACTACTACGTGCCACACCGTTACCTCCATTACCGGAGTTGGCAATGCATTTGTTCATTCTCTGCAGGAAAATACGAAAAGGTACCCTTCTCATTTTATAATTCAATTTGGTCTTGGAATGCATTATACCTTTCTGGAATAGTAACAACTCTTAACTGCGTAATAAAGAAATTTCTTTAAACTTATGAAATTTGTGTTTAAGGGGTTCTTGTTTGTACATAATATAAGTTGAGGCAATTTTGTCTTAATATCAAAGTAAAAAGATTTTTAGTTTGGAATTATCTGTAGGATCTTTTTTATATGACAAAACGAATTACTTGTTTTGTTTCATTGATACGAGGTGTGTAATAAAATATTTCACGTGCAAAATGTTTTTGCAGCTGTTAATAAATATTATTCAATACAGATCGCTGAATACGATGTGTTGACAAGAACACGCTACTCTTGAGTTATTTCAATTTCGTCTGGAAATAATTGTTCACTTCTGCTCTTTCGAATGCTTCGTTGCATTGTTGATTTTGAGCTCCACACGTTTGTACATCTGAGTATTGCGTTTTAAGCGTTTCTAACTATTTTATGGATAATGAATAGAGTATACTCGGGTCTGTCATGGTGACACATGCGCATAAAATAAGTGCCCACGGTCAACTAAAATATTTCCTGAACGATACCTCATAGGAATGGAAAAGCCTGTAGTTGAAAAACAAATTCTATGGGTAATCCCAATATGTGATGATAATATCAGTAGCATCTTATTTAAGATTTAGTACCGAACGTAATATACAGGGTGTCGAAATCTCGATGCTCACTATTGGGATCTCGGAAGTTGTAAGAGATACGAAGTCGGTTTAATTAGAAAAGTTGTGGCTATTTTGGAGATCAGTTTACTTATGCTTTTGCTTTTTCACAAAAGTTCACGGCTTACTTAGATATTTGCTAAAAACGGAATTATCTTATTTTTTTTTAAATTTGAAGCATTTCCCACGTAGTGTGGCCATGGCTTTAAACATATGAAAATTATTGGTTTTTGTCAGATAAATTACATTTGTTATGTAACAATTGCTAAAACAAAACAAAAGACGCTTTTAAGATAATTTACTGAGCATTCACAGATGGCATCAACTAAGCATCTAATGCCCCAAAAAAGCGTATTTATTTTGTTTTAGCAATTTTTGCATAACAAATGAATTTCTTTGATAAAACTCTACGACTTTGTGTGTTAGATGTCATGGCACACTATGATGAAAAATGAATTTCACTCCATAACTCGGTAAAACAAAAGAATAGCTATGTCAAACCATGTATCACTGAAAAGCATTTAAGGCGTGTAGTTCAGTAATATGAAAATCAAGTAGGCGTTCCATTAGAAAAAATATGGATTCATGTTTCACCGCCGAAGTAAAACAAAAGACAATTGCGAAAATAATTTTTTGTTTCGGAGTAAATTCTCTAAAACACCCTCTTTGCTGTTCTTTTCTATGTTTGTTCGTTCCTGAGATATTTCACTTAAAGAAATAAGATAATTTCGTTTGTAGCAAATATCTAGTAAGCTCGAAAATAGCCAATAGCTCAATGCCAAAATCTTTTACAATTTCCGAGATCCCAATAGTGAGCATCGAAATGTGGATACACTGTATACACGCTTTTCTGAATATAAATGATACTTACAATATTTTGTTGCACAACATCGTAGGTTGTAAGATTTTATTCAAAGACTTTTCTTTTTCTTACGAGGAAAATGAGGAAAACTACAAAAATCCATAAAACTTTTAAAATAAACTTGACTAATTCCACCTTAATAATATTAACAAGAGGTTCGGTACTCACAACATTTGGAGATTAATCTGTGTGATAGCATGCATGTCTATTCCAGCTGTTTTTGCCTCGATCATGGTGAAGATGTTGAATTATCATGCTCTGCTAATATTTTATATCTTTCTTGAAGGAGGTTATTAAGAATGCAAGCGAAGCTATACATCAACGATGATGCTGTCCAAATACAGAAGACGTCATTAAACGATTATGACGGAGAAAGTCTTTGTTTTTTTGCTAATAATAGCTAAATGTAATAGATTCCATCTATTTGTTTCTCAGTTGTGTAACAGAGTGATCGATAAACGGAAAATACAATTTTGACATTTCTTGATCCCAGATACATTGCTGTTTGTAGCATGAAAGTATAAGCTCTAAATGTAACAGTTTTGTTGCTATTTGAATAATTGTTGTTACCAGGACTAGTCTAGAAATTTTATGACATGAAGTAATTGTTACAATCAGACCTCAGATGCTATAATCACCAATAAGTAGTGAATCTGCAAAATATGCAAGTATCAAAGTATATCGAGTGTTGAAGAAAATAACAAAATATGCAAAATCAAATAAAATTACGTTTTGCTTTTTTTTGCTCGTTATTATTATAATTTGAGAAATTATTAATTTTCCTCAGTTAACTCGATCTTCAGCATAACATTTGACATCGAATATACTTATATAATATACACTATGTCCAAGTTAAAGATGCACAGCATGGGGATCTTGGAAACGGTAACAGATACAAGATCGGTTAAATGGGATGAAAGTTGACTGTTTATAGGACCTTTTTGTTGGCTTTTGCAAACTCTAGATATCTTGAATAGTTTCAGAGGTATTAAAATAAGTAGATTTCTCGATTTTCTTTATTGTTTTTTCTTTTATTTATTTGAAGAGATATCAGAAAATTAAAACCACTTTTCTATTGCCACTTTTTGTTCTTTAGTAAAATACGCTAACAAAATTCTTGTACAATGTTTCGGTTTCGAGTAACCATCATCAATCTCATTTTTTAAATAGGCAGAGAAACAATTGAAAATTGTTTTAAATAGATTTCTTATGTTATAAATTAATGCATTCTGCAGTACCCTGGCCTGCACGATCACCTGATCTAACACTGTTACATTTCTTTCCTCTTGGGTTATGTCAAGAATTAATTAAGTGCTCAACCAAAATTTTGAAGATGAACAGCAATTATTACAGTTGGTGACAGCAGCGTTCTACACAAAAAAAATCAAAACCAAAATAACCCTATCATGTTTACATCATTAGAATCGTGACAACAAGAGCTATTCAAAACAATTTTCAATTGTTTTTCCGCCTATTTAAAAAAATGAGGTTGATGATGGTTACGCGAAACCGAAAAGTGATACAGGAATTTTAATAGAGAACAAAAAGTGGCAATGGGAAAGTGGTTTTAGTTTTCCGATATCTCTTCAAATAAAGAAAAGACAAAATTATAACGAAAATTGAAAAATCTACTTTTTTTAAATATCTCTGAAACTATTAAATATATCTAGATTTTGTAAACGCCAACAAAAAGGTTCTGTAAAAAGTCAACTTTCATTCCATTTAACCGATGCTGTATCTCTTACCGTTTCCAAGATTCCCATGCTGTGCATCCTTATCTTGGACACACTGTATATATATTCATAAACAATCGAATAACAACAAGCTAATGTAACTTTTTTTAACGAATCCCCTGCATAAAACATTCAATAAACACTTCGTCCTCGATTATTTAATAATGATCATCTGCATATAGCTACCTGTATGTTTTTCAGTGTTTGTTATAACTCGGCTTACGTCATTCGCTTTTGTGATGGTTAATAAGGTTTCGTTTTATAATATCGTTTACCCTGGATGCTACTCTTTTTTCCGTATCGTTTACTTTTGATTTTTTATCTGCTAATATCAATCATGTTCGTGAAAGTCTTCAGGTTGCGTTACTTGGATACTAATTCGATTTTCTTTTTCATTTAGTTTCAGAAGTTCACTTATCCGAAACTTTTTGGTAATATGAATATCTTTTTAATATAACTCTGCAGTCTGGAATGGTAATTTTATACAACTTGTAATTATATCGTATGTAAAAAAAAAGTAAAACGTACTTTTGTTATGAAAATAACTTACAATGTACAGTTAACCTAAAAAAATTGAAATTACGTATACGAAAAGTTAGATTTATGGTAAAACGAAATCTCTTTTCTTTGTTTTTCACGTTTCTGGAAAACAGACAAGGCCGCTTTTTCGTGAACGCGGGATCAATTTGAATTCAAGGCAATATGGGTAGAAAAACGTCTGTTTGTTCTACCATTTTTTATCTATAACTAACTTTATGTAGTATATGTACATATTTTCTAGAGAAATAACTTTCTAGCTCTATAAAAACTTCGTAGTTGAAGGACTAGCTTTTACATAAAATTAATACAATATACATGTGTAGCTGTAGGTATTAGTATACCAGGGGTTGAGGCGGTATATACAAATTCGTATAGATATGTAGAAGAAACAAAAAATTACATGGCGAATTGTAAGAATTTTGTTTCGAAAACAAAAGAAAATGTAAATATAATATTGCGTAATAGAATTTTGTACAAGTATGGTACTCGTCCTGTGCTTACAAAGATTTTTTCTTTATTTTGTTTTTGTAAAATCTCATTTTAGATGGAAATTGAATGCCGTATTTTCGACTTCTTTTTTATGATCTGAATTGATATGTTCTAAAAATGTCTATAAAATGACATGTGCTCTTGTTGTTTGATAGAAATTGATCATGAAAGTGCCGACCATGTTCAAGCAGCATTTGATTTTTTTCCTGTTCAGTACAAAAAAAAGAATCAAATTAGTTACACTGACATATACTTATGTTGGTACCGAGCGATATCCTGAAATACAAGTTTCTCGAAAATGCTGTACGTATATGTACTATGTTATTAGTTGTACCTACTTTTAAAGCACTTACAGGTTGTTTTCAACGTAATGCATGTTACGAAAATTTGATTTTTACTTTTTTTTTTAAAACATTGAATTTGACTGACAGACAAATTGCCGCATAAAGTTACATGCACGCTAATATCTGCAGTAATTACACTTACACCATGTATATTTAAAAAGTTGCTGTTTTAATAGTTACTAATTATTTTTCTTTGTTTCAGGTAAGTCGCATTATAAGTTAATCTATATGCAACGAAGAGGGCGTTTTCAGGTAAAGTATACCATTTGTTATGTGCATTTATTAGAGAAAGTGGTTTTTCTAATGAATTTTTTGTCTTAAACAATTTGAATTTATAGAGATGTAAAAGAAAAATTTAAAAACTGTATAATTATTATTATTATTAGACGAAATGTTCTGTATAAAGAACCATTGCATAGTAATTAAGATTTTACCTCTAGGAAGTCTCAAAATGTTTATGTACCATGAAAGTAGTAATTCAAATCGTTTTTACATCAGTAATGAAAACAGCATGAGTATTCTTTGCTATTTGCTTTCTAAACGTTTTATGAACTTTCCACATTTTTTAAAGAAGAAGAAAAAAGTGCTGAAGAAATTGTACAAATTTTTTCTCATTTAACCAGAACTGTAACTCAAATAAGCAAGATCCACATGCTGGGAAGGTTAAAACTGGACATCCTATATAAATGGCCTGGTTCTTTTTTTTTATAAACCGTACTTGGTCGTACTTGTTTCTGGCCTCTGCCTACATGATTGATTTTGATGCCTTAGCAAAGGAGACTTACAGTCCTACATGAACTCCTAACCAACTGTATTGCGATCTTAGTCTTCCAGAATGCAAATCTAGAAGACGTCATATTCCAAAGAACATTACTGCAACCGTTGCTTGCCTGCTAATCTTGCTTTCTAAATATTACCGGGACTCGAACTGATCTACTACAGCTTGGTGTAAACAAAGGTAAAGAAGAAAATTCAACTTGGCAGTTATTTATTACCCGGTTGTTCTCTTCTATAGTATTTTCCAGGTAGGTTTTAAAAGAAAAAAATGAGAGTTTTTAGTATCTTGTACGCTTCTGGCGTCAAAATAGTTATTTGTCTAACTAGGTAACCATCAAGTATCAAGAGCCAAGTCATCTATAAAAATTTTATAGGCAATTTAACAAGAAGCAGTTTGGGATACCAATTGAAAAAACAAACTTACCACAACCTTCGGCGGGTTCCGCACGGAAGCTGCGGAAGCTAAATCTTAACAGAAAAAAAATTTGCATACAAAAATTTCAATTTAGATCTCGAAAATGAATATAAAACAAATAGAATCTAAAGAATTACAAAAAAAACTATCAAGACAAATTTTTAAAAAAATTATACTAAACCCAAAGAACTATCAGATTAATAAATAATGACTTGCATTTCGCAACAAAAAATTTCGATTATACTGAGTGATAGACCATCATAAAACACAAAATTAAATTTTAATATCAAAATGGTTGAAATAGTAAATCTTAAATTATTTTAAGCAAGAAAATCTTTACGGACAAAAACCTCTATGTCGTAGTTAACGTCGATGTACGATAAGTTAGTACTGGATCTGTTCACAAGACCAGAAGCGGACGACTCCTACAGTCCATCAGCATTCCATCTTAAATCACGAGGCAAGAAAATCTAACAGCCTAGATTTGATGGATAGACTCCTGATCTCTAAACCAATTAAGTCGAGGGACCCACCAGATTAACGACGCTAGGTTTCAACTCCGGACACAGCTTCCGCGTAAAATAAAAAACTGGGGGCAAGAAACGGCAATCAAAAATCGGTGGATACAAGGAAGCACGAGGAAAAGAAAACTTACCCCTAATTGTAGGGTTTTTTCTTCCACTCACTCGTCAAGAAATTTGACGAATAAAAATGTAACACAATTAACTATACGCTGGTTGCGTCTCGTCTGCCACAAGCAGTCTTCCCTTTCCCCAGTAGTCGAATCGAACCGGTTCGTGATTCCACGCTCGACGCAGGAAGAAAATTAAGCAAATTCTAAACAATAATAATCCTCTCCAGGGCTTCAATTAAAGAAATCTGATTAGAAGAGATAAAAAGAAACTCATGGAGAAAAGAAACCTGCAAGATAACCTTCAAGCGGATAAAAAATCACCCTAACGGGAAAGAATATAATGGAACATTTAAATTTCCACTGCGAAGAATTAAACTTCAATATTTCAAATGAATACACCCAGCGTTTCACCTGCCCTAGAAGTTGTGAAATACGGAAAACGTTTCAAACTGAAAATAAGAGAATGTGAACCCAGACTAATAAAATTCGTAACCCGAAATTCCTAATTACAATGTTTTATGATCGAAGCATTTTCTTATACAAAATTAAGAAACTACGAGTACCCCGAAAGCTCAAAAAGCCAAATTCCATGTAACGGGAAAGATCAAAAAATGACCGTTACAATGTTTAAACACTTGGAAAGGAAACAGTCTAAGAAATGGGAAGCGATAGCACATTAGAGCGTTTGACCGGTCTATATTCAGCAGTATTGGTCGTTATACAGGGTGTGGAATTGGTTCACGCACCATAGGAATTTTGCTAAAATTTGCAAATTCAGCATTTTTCTCGGTTTTGGAAGAATGAAAATAACAAATGATAACATGCACAAGTGCAGAATGCCTTTCTCTACAAAAACGATATGTACACTTGCTCTAGAAACATTAAGGAAGCAGGTAGGTAATAAAATTTTGACCATTGACTATTATAATTTTGATAAAAGCTTTTTTAGTCTCCTTCACAATTTTATTATTTCAACTGGCTACAGTTGTTCGACATCTAAATTATTAATGTCATTCTCAGGCCTATTTTTAACGTCTCTGCGCTTTTATTAGTAGTATTACATCTGGTTTTCTCTTTATTACCCCAATTTGTGATACTTTCTTGTCTTTGAGGGACTTTTAAAATTATCGTCACTTGCACTAGAATTTTAAAATACCTACGAGGACGTGAAAATGTATCGTTTGGCGATAATCGCGAATGACATTGATAGGGGTACTCTGGTTAATGATTCTGTGTTGTCTTGGATACATTCTAAACTATGAAGTTGATAACCTATACTCCAAAAAACGCTTCTTTAGTATTACCTCACAGCTTTCTCTTTTTCTCTTTGTTGTCGTTGCTTTGAAATTACCCTAATTTAGCATTTTTTTGATTTTTTTGTATTACACATTAGAATAATCAAAACGGACCGACTCTTCCTACTCGTAAATTTGCTCAGATTCATTATTAGGCAACTTTAGTAGAAAAAAAACGTGTGCGTTTTGAAAAGTCCGTAACTGAAAGTTTTTTTGTTAGTATACATACATACATACCTTCGATTTTACCACTCACTGTGCCTTCTGCCTAAGATTCATTGTTCTAGACCTTCAACGGTCGGCTGACTGTTTTCCGAGATTGATTTACTAAGTGGCTAGCATGTTAGACAAAAATATTGTTGTTCATCATGGCATCTGTGGCACGAATAGAAGCGTAATATTGGCAAAACTCTTGTTCACGTAGGATGAATGGAACTGGACACCATGTTTTTTCTCGCAACCTAGTTCGTCGTAAAGATTGCATATTGGAATAGTTCTGATCTCACATAGTGCTTTTTTAAATTAAATTTCTTGAAGTTCATTGAGTTTGTACAGGTTCAGTATGATGTCTGAATTGCATCAGAACCTATTAAATTTGCCTCGTCAAAGCAAACCTCATATATGTGTTTATTGCAATTTACTAATTTAAGTTTCTTTTGTCTAATTTATCTATTAATTTGAACTGTAGAGTGACATTGGAGAGTCCTATTATAATTATAGAACATGACGCAGTATCTGTGTTGATGAAACTAAACGAAATCAATAAAACCAATTTCGAAAGCAACCGCTGTGAAACTTTGTAGCTGAAGAAAATTAATCAGTGGTTTGAACCTTTTGCCCGAATTCAACTCTTGTATATTAACTCTTTTATTTTAAAATGCAAAACGTAGTATTGTAGTTGATTAACATTTTGCTTGAAATACTCTGTGTCCGTACTTCTTACTTCTAAATTAAATTTAAACTTGAAGGCTTTCCCGAGCGACGAGACGCAACGGATCACATTTCTGAAAGAAAGGTTGGCCGAAAATAATAATAATTGCCAATGATTTGGTTTGCTCTAATTAAACTGTAGTTCCAGAATGAAATTATGTTCTTTACGTCCCTATTCTTTGTCAATTCAGAGAAAAATGATTTCAACACGGTCATGTTAAGGTGCATTAATTAATTAAACGAAAATGATAGGAAAACGTCTCCTCAAGACGAAATTATTTTGCTGGTTATATTAAAACTGCAATAAATCAAGCGATAGCTTTGTATTTATGCTGTTAGCTGACGTCATTTATGAGATTAATTTTAGTTTTCTTAATTTTTAAAAATAGAGGTTTAAACGGATTTCTATTAATCGTTTCGACATCCATAAATTATAAATAATAGTCTGCTAAGACGTATTTACTTACAGAATCCCAAACTACTAAAAGCCCAACTTTATTTGAAGCTATATTTTTCTTGTTTTTTTTTGTTAAGAACTTCGTCGTCCCAGCAAGTCATAAATTCGACTGTAAGAATGCGAAGATCCGAAACGGTCAGCGTCTTTGTTATATGTTCTTGTTTACTACTAGAACTTCAATAAACGAGATTACCTGTATATGAAATACTCGAGGTGCCATAACGTTATTCGTTCGCAATGACAGACAAATCGTTGCTCGAACTAGATAGGAAGCAATTGCGACGGATAGTTGCTATTGCCAATAGTTTATAATATTATAGTCTTAGAAGCATCGCCTAAGTATTTTAGGTCTTTGGATTTTACGAGTAGTCGTTGTCACATCAGCACCCCTGTAATGTTCGCAGTGGACGCGAATTTTAATAAAAGTGGTCGAGACCGCGTGGCTCGTCCCGCTCATTTATTATCCCGGTATAATAATGTACCCCCAGTATTCGTGCCTCGTTTTCTGCCTGTTATTTATCGTTTCTTTAAGAAATATCTTGAACAGAGCAATGCTTAATTGCGTGTAAAGTGATTATGGCGAAAGTAGTTAATGGAGAAGCTTCGAAGGTCGTAATTGGTATTTGCATCTAAATTTCTAAGCGAAGATTCAACTTTTTATTTTATTTTACTCTTTTAAGATTGGGATGATATGTGGGGTGGCGTTAATGGGTCATATTTTTTCTTTATACTAATCTTGGTGTAGCTCCAATTGGAAACTGGCGTTGTTGATGTTCTTACATTATGCTGGTTAAGCCCTAACAAGGCAGTAACCTGCCTTGTTTTATGACGAGCTCTGAGCTCGGTTTATGTGATCATCTCGAGGACATAACCTATTCTTTGTTGTAAGACCGGCCAGCACATAAGAGGCCGGTGTCGTTAGATGCACGTGCATGTCCTGATCCTGGTTTTCCGAACATATTGGCTTGTTTTATATCACCCATGATTTTCTACCGCTGCTGTGATGTAGGGGTCGTTCACGTTTGGTTGCCAAATGCGGTTGTGTGCAGAGCGCTTTCTTATTTATAGTACTATCCATAAATATTCTGCATAAAGTTGCTGATGCTCTACGAAAAGTATATTTAACCGGAAAAATTAACACGATTAAAAGTTAAAAAGTATCTCGTGACGCTGGTTTGGAAATTTAAGTTTCCCCTTTTAAAATTTATTGCTCCCTTTCTATCTCTTAATTTCTGTGGTTAAAATTTCAACATGATCACGTGGAGCGTGAACTGGAATATCCAAGTTATTTCAAATTTTAAAGCTAGATATTATTCTGTGCGAGCAAGTTGCGCAATTTTAGCTTTTGCAGTAGACAAAGCCTACGAGAAGGCCATACAATACCTTAATCTGACGTTTCCCTGCGAGATAAAGCGCTTTACATGCAGTCGACTTATCATGTAATTTGTGAAATTCCCCGCGCACAATTCCTGCTTTAGTGCCTTTTCATAAAGTGGGCATTCTTCTCTGCAACACCCTTCCACTAAAACACAAATGGTTATGTAAGCATTCCTTGCGTGCGTTTTATATATTAAATGTGCCATATGGGCGCACTATTCCACAACACGTCTTTCACATACGCAGGTCACGCTATAGATTGCTTTGTCTTTGCTAATGCCCGGGGCCGTCAACAATAGTAGTGTTTTAGTTAATACGTGCCCTGTAACGGAAAAACCTCCAGGCATTTACACTTGATTCCCACTTACGCTTTTAAACCGTAGCTGATCTGATGAAATCGTGATTTGTTTTCCAAACTATCTTCTCTATACACACTTACTACACAGATTTCTGCGATTTTTTTCTTTTGAAAACGCTTCCTTTCTTGATTCATGTAAGACACGCAACAAATTTTGCTCGTGTTTAAATATGCATCACTTTTTTGTGGTAGTAATGGACGAGATCTTTCTTCTAAGAAAATATTCATAAACGGATACCTACGTTTTGACAGTTTTGTCTATAAAATCTACCACATCATCTTACGGTTGCTTGTCCAGTGATACACTTGCTTCCCTCATTCGTCTAACATTCACCCTCTGAATCCTTTACACGCCGTGCGTAATGTCGCGCAGGGTGGTAATCTAAAGCCACGCACGCACGTGAATGACAGCTTCATGCGGTCGTCGTTTCATGACCCCTGCTATCTCTTGACGTTGGAATATCGAATATTGTTCCCTCGAGAGTCGAATGGTCAATATAAACATTACTATTTGATAGAACCGAAGTCAGAAACACATTGCAACGCATTTGCATAAATAATTAAATTGTTAAATATTAAACGAGTCGGAGGAAACTTGATGGATACGTGAATAAATCAAAAACGTCGGATATAATCATCAGTGCTTTTCATTGCTGTGTGAATTTCGCTAGGAACATCTGTTTCTGTTGGTATCAAAGTATTTTAAACCGCCCTTCACCCGTTTCTTCAGCAACGAATGGACTCGCTTGTGTTTATATTAAGACATAGAAGGCTGGGATCGCATCTCCCAAATAGCAAATGGGAATAGGGGCCTGCATTTTCATCGTACTCGTAGATATTGATCCGAAGGCCACGTGGCAAATAAAGAAAGATAGACTCGCTGCATGATAAAGAAGGAGGTCGATGAAAATGGAAAAGGATCAACAAGATACAGTAGTGTACCCACACCCTTTTGAAGAATTTAGAGTAACACAAAGCATGCCAAGATGAATAGCAAGTAGGTCTAGTAACGGGACCGAATTTGTCAACGTGCTCTTGGGTATATATAAAAAAAGCTAGATTTCTTCTTTTTAATTTACTTGCTTGTATTCATTTATGATATGACTGATTTAAAGGTAGGTGTTGAAACGATTTCTTGCGGTTTATTTCAGGAAAAAACTGTTTTTTCATTTTTTATAAATGGTTTTGTGCATCTGAATGTATTTTGTCATTTTATATTAGGGATACGTGACAGAATTTATAAAATGTATTCAAAATAATATCGCGTGAAATGTTACTGTCGATATTAAAGCGTTTTGGGAAAACAAAAGAACAAGGATATTAGACATAAAATATAAGTGCAAAATTTAAATATTTTCCGTTTATGGAAAAGAATGAATAAACATCATAATATTTTATTCTAGATGTTTTCTACAAAAAAAAATTTATTTTTGAAAGGTTTTTTTTACCAAATATAAACAGAATCGTCTTGAATTTACAAAAATACATTTTAGAACTGTAACGATAGTATACATAGGTATGAAGACTTCAAACAAGTCTCTGAATTATTCATTAGAGATTTGTCACTTAGAAGGACCCGTTTATGGTCTTACTCCCACGAAAACGTTTATTAGTTGTACCATGTATAACGGTTTTAATAATACAGAAACAGACAATGGACGTTACAAACTGTCAAACTCGTATGCAATACAAAAGCAGAAACAATGATAGTATCTTACACAAGGATATAATTTTAGATTTTCTGCTCTAATTCACTTGAGCAAATCAAACAATGGAATAAAGTTGTGATTAGTTATAATTGCGTAATGGGAAATACCAGTTTAAATCGCATTCAGCAATTCCATTGTCTGCCGGAAGACCTGTCTTGTTGACTTTTTAAAAAATCTCCCCGACGTGGAGTCGTACACAGTATGACAATTGGACTAATGCAATAACCGCGTTTGAAGCAGGAAATGCGCCGGCTATGAGTGATTACTCAATGGAAGCCTCGTGCAGCTGTTGTTGGCTCGGGACAACAAACCACACATTCCTGTTTCATTCAGGCCAGAGAGAGACTAGATTTTAAATGGCTTCTTCACGACATACATAACTTATGCGTACTTTAGAAGACTGATTCATGCATGGGAAAGAAAATACGATTATGTTTTCTGTGAAAGATGATGAAGCTGGAATATTTGAGTTGTTTTTTATGTTTTTGCGTCTCGAGCTATTTAAGAACTAATCTTGGAATATATTTTTCAAATTAACCTGGAATTTGAAATATATTAAGTTGGTTTAACCTCGATTATTGATTAGCAAAGAGCTACTCGGGTACTTGCTACAATACGTTATTTTGCCAATGTTTACTTATCTTAGTATGTACAGTCAACTAATGAAATAATGTCGCAATGTGCTTTATATCTTAAACAAACGCCGCCAAACTAGCTAGCTCCGATTGTTGTCTCTCATTTTTCTACCAAAACAAGTTTGAAAAATGTAACAATGATTGTCTTTCACATCTGTTACATTTGTTTATATTATTAAATTAACACTGGCCAATTTACTTATTGGGGAAGACATGCATTGTTTACGGTGCACAAGCTTACAATTTAAGGTTACAAACGGCATAAATTTAATTCTGCTTTAACTCACTCGGACGTTGTGGACGGAGCAGGTAGAGCAAGTTCTAATTGCATTTAGATCAGCTTGCTTTGGACAAACAAACATCTGCTAAACTTACTCCAATCTGCTCTAAACATGAATATATGCGCAAAAGTTCTTAAATCAAATGAGAGCAGACAAACAAACCTAATGATAAATTTGCATTTATTCAAGTTACACAGTATATACCAAAGTATAACGCATTTCGCGACATTACTTTGTGAGTAATAAGTATAACTGATAATTATTGTGTTATTTTAATTAATCTGAAAATTTAATTCTGGATTACGTGCTGGTCAACATGGTACTTCAATTTTCTGTGCAACTTCTTCCACTGGAAAACTGGAATTTATCTTCCTTCTGAGTTTCTTTGCGGTTTTAATTCTCTTTACGGAAAAGTAAAGAAACCTTGTTGCTTAATTACAAATCTTATTTAGACAAATGCAATTCGTGTTGGTATACTGTAATTCTTTCTGGGATTAAACTTTATTTTAACGACTATTTTGATATTTTTTTATTTTGATGATTCAACTCTTATATCAGGTTTGAACACCAATTAATAAATCTCCACAAATTAATTTCAATTAGGAAACAAGTAAGAACACGTGTCTTTGATAAATTGATACAGCAACCATCAGTATAGATTAACGTCGATTATACACAGTGACGCTATATTCAAATTATCAATTGAAAATAAATATACAGGGTGTAAAAGAATAACTGTAGACTGAATAACTAAGTAGACGAGGAATTAAAGGAGTAAAACACAAGGTTTTAGTTTAGTGGCACGCGGATCCGAAATAAGTTTTCCAGGTGAAAAACTTTTGTTATTACAACACAAGCACAATACACAAAATGACCGCATGTACATATGCAGACTCTATGATGATGTTCTTACATCCTGCTGTTGAGAGATTTTAGAACGTTGCAACTGCTATGATGTGGGGAGTCACTTGCTGTAGAGGAAAACTTTTAAGTTTAATATTTGCTTTCAAATACAAAATAGTTGTTTGCTCATAAGAAATTTTACCATCAGCAAAGGTGTAGAGCTTATAGCGCGATAGTTCGTCTGATTTGCTTACTGATGAATAGGGCTCGGATGTTTATGACATGTGATTTATTTTTGTTTACGTCTATTTTCATGCCGAACACATTTTTAGTGCGAATTAAGTTTTTCTTTACAATATTAAGTGGTTTTTATTAGTCATATAAAGTCATATTTGGCATGTAAGGTCATTTTTTAAGCACTTTTCCCAAAAAGGTCACATTCTAGTTATATTTTGTAAAAATATTTTTGTTAAGAACACAAAATTGAAAATCCTTGTAACTCTTTCTAAAATTTCACCGTTCAGTGAAAAACTAACAAGTCTAATCTTCGAGAGCACATCAGTATCGATAGCTACAAATAAAACGTCGGAATTTTCAAATGAATTGTGTAAAATGATGATGAATGCTAACATTCCGCTAAACAAAGTAGACAATCCTCACTTCAAGAATCTCTTGGAAAAATCTACATACTAGCAAAACTATTTCCACGGAATCAACACTACGCAAAAACTATCTCTCTGTTTGTTACGAGAATAAATAACATGAAGAAGGAAAAAAGTCGAGAATCGCAAAGCACGTCCGAGGTTAAGACCACCGCATCCAATTGGATAATGCACAAATAGTGACCAAAGAGGAGCACAGAACTAGGACAAAACTGAAAGAGGCCACATACATAGCGCTAGCCGAAGAACCGATAAGCCCGGCTAGCTTAGAAATAAAACCCATATGGATACCAATACTGCGCGAAGAACTATGGTGCAGCCACCAACAAACGGCGCAAACCCCTACTGTGCAAGATGCACAGTAACCAAGTGCGCATCCAGCTACGGAAATGCAACTTCTATTCTATAGAACGTATAAAACTACATAAGTAGACCGCCTCAACAGCTCAGTGATCCAGGCACCCAGCGTAGTAATCAAATTAGAAATACAAAATAAAAAACCAAAAAACCAAAAAAAGTGAATTTCCGAAACGTTGCGACAAAATATCAGAACAGAGTATGGCAATAGCCCAATTAACACCACAAACGGGATAGTGTAGCTGATAACAAGATAGGGTACCTATTGATGAATCGACAGATGTCGAAGGAAGATACGCAGTCAATGTAATTATTGGAATACCTCACGCTGATTGCCCCGGCAAAACTTTGCTACTTACAACTGAAGTCTTGGAACGAGCTGATCATTCAAATATCACAATTATTTTTGATAATGCTATGAAACTGTCGTGGGACAACATTCTTCTTTTCATAACTGATGCTGAGCCATACATGGTAAATGCTGCTAAAGGCATGAATTTGTTCTATCCAAAAATGGTACATGTGACGTGTCTTGCTCATAAATTGCATAGGTTAGCGGAAGAAATTCATGAGAATCTTCCTGATGTTGATAAATTAATATTCAATGTAAAAAAGATCTTCGTAGAAGCTCCACTGAGGGTTGAGATATTCGAAGATTTAGCTCATTATCGGTCATTACCGGGTAGGGAACATGAACTTGATGCTGTTGTATATTATTGTGCAAACTATTCAGTCATCAAGGAGATTGTGAATAGTTTCAGTAAAGGTGATGCAGCTTCTATCAAGATAGTGCAGACTCTCTGGGAATTGTCGGGAATGTGGAACTCAATAATAAACAGACAGGTGAAAATATTGAGAAAATGTGAAAAAGAAAACTTTATTTAATATGTTCCCATAACGTCCTGCCTTTTCTGTTACAAAGCGATACTTAATGACAATCGGCGATCATTTTCATGATATACATCGTCAATAGATTAATAAGCAAAACAAGCTCAAACAACAGAAGTATGAGGGCAACTAAGTGTTACTCTTTTACAGTTTTTAATGTATAATAGTCACATTTAATAGGAGTAAAAAGTTTTTAGGTCATATTTTGCATTTTATTGGTCATATTTTCGTATTTGTAAGGTCATTTTTGCTTGCATATTTAGTCAATTTTTAGGGCTTAAACATCAGAGCCCTGGCGATGAAGAATGTCTACTTTCTTCGCTCGATCTAAGGTCTTTAGAGTTTTCCGTTTGGGGATCTTAGCAAAGTAGGATCTCCAAAAAATATAAATGTGGGCGAATTTAAAAAAGTTATTGCAGAAACCTGATATGAAATCCAGTACAATGTTGCCGTGCCGCATGTGATTGTTTTTAAGAATAATTGACAGACGCTGTAAAGAAGAAAGAAGAGAGCTTTGAACCAAACCGTTAATTTGATAGAACACAGCGGAACGTGTTGCGACAGTTATCCGTTTACACCCTGTAATCATTGATAATTGTAAAAACATAAACTGAAAATTCCGTTAGCAATTTCTCAGCTCTTCGGGTGTCCCATATTGAATTTGAGAATTTGTTTTTTTCTTTAATAAAACAATATCTGCAAATACTTCCTTCCCCGATGCCTGTTTCTGATGGTCATTTTCTTGGCGAAATTTCTAATTATATTTTCACATAATTGCTTCTGCTCAACTCCATCGATAACTCGTTGATCGGCTGGATTGTTTGCATAGACTGCGTTTTACAAATCCCAAAGGAAAAATCTAAATGCATTAGATTGCGTGATTTTGCCAACCGAATGATGTCACCATTTCAGGAAATGTCTCTTATCGCATGGATCTATATTCTCCAATATGGGTCATAAAAGTTTGTTAGACAATAGATATTTAAATCTTCAAGTTCAAAATATGACATTATAATCCTTTTAGTCCATGCCAGAAATATGTATGAAACAGAAAATAAAATCGTAATTCAGTAAAATCTTGTTTTACTTTATCTTATAATAATGTCAACGGGGCTACAGTGTTTTCCTCTCTTTAAATGAAAGTTTTTGTATAATAAAATCTTTGAAGACTGTAACACTGATTTTATTCATACAGGTATGACGTAATTGTTCAGCAAGCAATCGCTGAACTTGTTCTATTGTAAATTTCATTTGCTTCAGTCTGTTTTCGTTATTCAAGATTTTCCTTACTTGCCATTTCTTTTGAATCTCGTCAGCTGCCAATCATTGGCTTATGTGAACACTGTTTTGGGCGAACCTGTGGTTGTGCTACTTTCTACGTTAATTTCCCAAAACATTTTCGAGGTTTTATGGTAGTTAAGGCCATCATCCATAAGTTTGGAATGAGACTCGGTTCTTTCAAGAATGTGGGTGGCAATAAGACGATACCGAACAACTCTTGCAATGAAAATAACAGCGAAGGGGAAAGGCACTTGTAACAGATAGGTATAACTGATAAAGTGTGATGGTAACTGATCGTAATTTGGAAGAAGAAATCACTAAGGCAGGCGCATAGTGTTACCCTGTAACGATAATCAGTGACCAGACAGTTCGGTACTGCACTGATTAAAAGGAAAATGTGTTGAGCGTGGAGAAATGAATGAATGTCAACGAATAATGCCATCGCAGGTGGCTGCTATTTAGAAAACTTAATTTCTCTATAGCAGGAGATGAAAAAATGATGGTCGTGAACCTGATATCTGGCACCAAGCAGCCCCCACGCCAATCCACGGGCGATGATGTTGTTCGGTGGCAACGGCCGATGCAAGCCGCGCGCCGGATCACACAAGATTTCCGTCGATCCGGATAACCTGTATGAGAAGTGTGCCCAAGGACATCCAGCAAGTCGCCAAACAGTGGAGACGATGGAAGTAATCGGAGTGAAGCGGAAAAACGGTTCCTTCCAGAATGGTGTTGGTATTGTGTAGTGAGGAGTCTGCACGGAAAAAAAAGTGTTTTATTAGTGCTACAAAGAATTTAGGGGAATTTTGGACAACAAATATTTTTGCAAGAACAGCACATATTTTTGTCACCCAGTATAATTTTTTGCTGTTGCTACTACAGCACATTGGTAGAGACAACAAATTTATAATTCATTTTAGATTAATTTATTGCTAGAGCAAAAAAATATTTGCTGTCCAAAATTCCACTAAATTTCTTGTTGCACCAACAAAACATTTTTTGCGTGTGAGAGTATGTATGTATATGTTTAGAGTAGTGAAGTGGGGGTGTCTAGATGTGTTTAGAGTGCCGTGGACTGATGCAGAAGCTGTTCTGGCATTTGCCTTCCCCACTAAGGGAAACCACGGAAAACCCTAGTGAGAACAGAGTGAGACCTCTGCTACCTGTAACAAAGGCAAGAAAAGAGCAGAATCGTTTTTGATTGATTATTTGCGGGGGTTGTGGAACATAGAGGAGTAGAGGGGTTTAGTAGTTTAAGATTATCTGAGAGCGATTGGAGTGGAATCAAGTAGGTTCTCCAGGGCTGGAGTTAGGAAGGTGGCGTTACCTAGGTAGATTGCGGGGGTAAATTTGAATTTATAGGTGACATGACGGGGTTGGTGACCGGCAGGCGTGCCGAGAATCGCGAGTTGGGTATCTCTATTGAGATCGATGGTTCGATGAACATATCGACCCTGAAGGGACTCGAGCCCTACGTTTATAGGGGGAAAGCCGGCCAGGTTGCACACCTCCCCAGAGGGGTGGAAACGATCCAGACCCAACGTCCTCCGACAGACCCGGCTCTCTTTCTGACGAAGACTATTTCTTTGGTAGCATTTGATGGCGCAGAAGCAGGGATGACGACAGTCGATGAGGGGCCGGATGAAAGTTTTTTAAATGTGGATAAGAGTCTTGGGCACCTGCCCAGCTCAGCGCTTCAGTGAAGGGTGTGGGTGAAAGTGCAACCAAGGTTTTATAAAGAGAGGGAGAGGCGAAGACGAGAATCCCAAAGGTCCAATCGAATGTCTCTTTCTTGAAAGCGGAAACTTAGGGTGTTGAAGGGGTGTCGAAATAGAA
Source organism: Ignelater luminosus (assembly GCA_011009095.1). NCBI lineage: Eukaryota > Metazoa > Arthropoda > Insecta > Coleoptera > Elateridae > Ignelater > Ignelater luminosus. The sequence continues at coordinate 129,044 of VTPC01090984.1, forward strand.
TCGCTTGTGATTTGTTGGGGTTGGGTTTGAGACACCAGAGACGGAACTAATCCTCCAGTCGAGCGAGCGCCCGGACCAGGTGGAGGTTCGCGGTCCTGGCATTGGGGCCACTAGCCCAGAGGGCAGTATCGTTAGCGTACTGGGTGATTCGGATGGTCGAGGAAAGGATATTGGGTGCCGGTTGCGATTCAGGTTTGGGTATATCGTGGCAGTAGAGGATGAAGAGGATAGGGGCAAGAATCGAGCCTTGGGGCTCGCCGGTTCTAGGTGTGAATGGGTTGAAATATACGCCTTTGACACGCACTCTGTGCTGTCGATGCAAAAGGTAACTGTTGATGATTCTGACGAAGCCTGGGGGGAGTTGGGCGTTAAGGAGCTTTTGAAGAAGCCGAGCGTGGAGACGTCAGACTACATACTTTATCATATCAGTATGCAGTGTGCTAAATGCAAGAATACAGACGTAGATGTTAAATTTATAGCGAAGCAAACGCAAAGGAAATAACTAGTTGTGCAGTTTGTGTCTGGAGAACTAAATAATAACAATAATAATAAGTACAATACAATAGCCCTACATGTCTTAATAACACTATGAATCACAAACATCGTAGTTATTTAAAATAGAAAGGTAAAGGCAGGGGTTAAGAAGTAATTTGATAGGAATTATAACACAGAATCTCAGGTTGTTTTTTCAACACGTGCTATAATTTCCAGATCGGTTTATGGGCCATTAGCGTAGGTCGAAAGATAACGAAGTCTCGCCATTGTAGCTTTAACAACTGTGACTGAAAGAATGAATAAGTGGGATTCGTTTTTTGCTATTTCCGAACAGTATATGCCTATTAACTGCGTGGGTTTTCTAGAAGACGAGATGGTAGTATCTTATACGTTACACCACCTCAAATAATAAGTCTGAAATGCGACAGGATGTTGAAATATTGATTAAGATGAAAAAGTCAAGATAAAAGAAATTTCTGGAGGATGTAGTTTGATAATTTGATAATTTTGCCAATGCTCAATTTAGAATTCTTTACCTTTTATTACTAGAAACTTTCTAGGGAAAGTTCCGTCATTTCAATTGCAGGTACTGCTGAATCGGACTTTTTCTTGTCGCACATCACATGCTAAGATGAAAATCAAGAAATATATCACTAAACAAAACGTTTGTAGAAACCCAACAAATAAAAATAATAAAAATGAACAACAAATACAAAAACGAAGAAAAATAATATCAACAAAAAGAAAAAGAATAATCACTAACTAATATATAAAGGACAAAAATAAAAGAAATCCTAAAATAAATAAACAAAAATCGTCTGTAATTCTTTTGTTTTGAATAATTATAAGATGCCAGACAACTTAAAATAATGAACCCCCGTCCGCGTCAATGGCGTCCATTCAATATAGAGAGTGAATCATTAAATATGAGACAGACTTCTTTGCCATCCTAAGCAAAACGAACAACAACTATTTTATTTTACTTTAGTTCCTTATTCCAAAAGTTCATCAAAATGCACCATTCAGTAGCAACAAATTTTTCCCTTGATAGTTATTAGATAAATTGTATTTTAGGATTAAAGGGATTAAATTAAGTACATACTAGATATGGATTCAAAATCTTAAGATAACTTTCAAAGATTCAAGAATATTCAGAATGTCCTGTTTAAATTGAGAAAGTAAAAGTTAAAACAAAAATGGATCCGGATTTTCTTTTCAAAGCTCTTAACTTTTACACACAGAAAAACAAGAAAAGTAAAGGCGGCTTATAAATATCTGCTTATATCACTTTATTACATCTTGATTTTTTGTTTTTTATACCAATGTGTTATTGATTACAGGCACTAAAGCAATTTATGATTGTCGGACACCTTAACGTTACAGTGTTTCAGTATAGGGCTTGATAGCAGTTGATGATTATTAAGTCATAAAGCAATAAACCCCTCATACATAAATAACGCGCTAGTTGAATTATGTAAAACATAATTTTGATTTTGATGAATGCAAAGCACGTATAAGAATAAAGCTCACGAAAACTTTCACATTAAATAAATTACTAAGCGTCTACTGTAATTAATTAATTAACACCATGCATTTCAGAATTTTGAGCGAGCATTTATTACGAAGAATATCTTTGATTTCATTACGTAATATTTGATAAACTTAGATGATTGGAGAATTGATTTGAAGGCAATTATGCTTAAATAAATGATAGCTTGTTTCTCTGTATTCGTTTTTAAGTGGAGCTTGTGATTGTACTTCAAAAGGATCTCTCAGTATCAACAGTCTTGTAATTCAAAAGTTGATTATTACATTTGATCTTCTCTCTTCATAATTAAATTTAATTGACATCAAAGCTAAGGAATGTCGATGATTTGATTAAAGGTAACAATTCTTCTTTAGGAATTCCTGAACATGCTGAAGGTACGTGTTTATTTATCTCCTTTTTCAAACTTTATGTCTTGTAATTTTATTATTGATTTGTCTCATGTTAATACACATTTGTATTTTTATTTATTCAGCTGCAAGGAAATAAAATTTTAGAGTTTCTACATGATTACTCTTAACTTTATTGTAGATCATCGGAAAACAAAAAGATTTTTTAGTATTATCTTACCTTCTTATTACCGATACTAAAAAGTAACTGTTTTCATTATTATCATTTTAGTACATTTACTTGCTTTACATACTGTTAAATTACCTACAAACTTCATAAAAGGCAACAAGTAATTGCCTCTAAAACACATTTCATACCTTTCCAAGTTCTCGAATTCATTTGCATCACCAGGGTGAGGTTATAAACGTTAAACAGTTAATATTACGCTTCCTGGTCACAAATAACGAAATAATGTATTGCCTAGCAAGGCCCAGATAACAAGTATTTAGGTTGGTATGTAAATTAATTCTCCAGTGAGACCGGAACAACATGCTCTTGGCTCCGACGCAACTCATTTGGTTACAGATCGAACCAATATCTCTATGCAGATACCAGAGAAATGTCTGAAAATTGAGGATGGCCACAATTTGTGGGACGCTCTCGTTAGATGTAAAACGACCTGTTCGACTGTCTATGTATGCCTATTTCTGTGATAGAGAAGATCAGGGCCTCTGGCATGCTGCCAAACCACCCAGACGACCCGTCCATTGAGCACTTGGATGCTGTCGTTAAATCTTATGTACGAAAGGTGATTGTGACTGTTATGCATTCAAAGGCACTCATGGAGATGTGCTCGGAAGTGCGCGACAAGAGGAGCTCCATTCAACATATCTAACCATTATTTTTTATAACAACGTTATGACGGTAATTTAAGGAATATATAATATGAGCTGAAACGTACAAAATAAAACAATTACAAAAATACGAAAACTGAAAAAACGCAAGACTAATGTGGCGGATCGTCCTACAACTTGCCATCAACTTTTTGCTAGAAGGATATTTCGTTGAAAGTCGACAGCATCGATCACAACGAAATACTGGAGAACTTCATGAAAAAACGACAAGCAAAAAATAAAAAGTTCATGTGATGAAACGTGGTTAGTTGTTTTTGTTTATAACATATATGCAGCGATTTAGTTTTTGTAAATATCATTTTGCTTAAGATACATGGGAGCTTTTTAGAGATTAATAAAAAATATGTTGGAGTTTATCATTTAAAAAAATTGAATTTTTAAATATTTTATGAGAATTTCTGAACAGAAAAATTATACAAAAACTGTTCTGAGGAAATATTTTCTACTGCCTACGCAAAGATGGGGTAGGCAGGTTAATTATTATGCGCTCTTACAATTTTGAAATGTTGGTAAAACTTTTAGAAATTGCGCTTATTAAGGAATTATACAGTGTGGCAATCAATAAATCTAAAGTATGTAATTTACATTTATATGAAATACCCACATACTGGGGGTAATGAATAAAATACCCTCTATTAATTTTAACAAACCTTACTTGACTTTGTGTGCTTCAACAAAATTTATTGTTTTAACGTAAAGCGTATCAGCATTTAAACAGGTCCGAATACGTAACTTTAGAACTGCTAGTTACAGCGAACCCAAGTTTTAGTGTTAAGATGCAAGTTAATACAGATCGCGATAATTCTCTGCTTTCTTTCTTATTGTTCTTTTGGATATTCCAATATTTTGATCAAATTGTAGATGGTTTTCCAAACAGGGGACATA